>CM060110.1:30997732-31208605 GCA_030522415.1 Channallabes apus
TTCTGGTGGTTAGTGTAGCCATATTTGACACATGCACTGGCTAACTCGAAAGGTGTATTAAATCATTTGATAGAGCAAATGTTACCAGATGTTTAGCAGGTGGTAAGCTGCTTCCTGTTAGGAGCTATTAGATAAACAGCATCATTGATTTTTGCCATTACGTTTCTCATTTTAGAGCTATTCGCCAAGACGCCGTGCAGTTCAACACATATTTTCAAATTACTGTTTTTGTAGTATCAGTGCAAAAAAAAATAATAAATAACTTTTGCGATGTATGATAGTAAAAAAAAAAACCTTCACTTCACATATACGATACTAGAGAGCACTTTTCCTTTTATAAATCAATCTTCAGTATCAAAGGGTTTCTTAAAAGTGCCACCATCGCCATCTAAGAACCACACGCACACTACCATGGCAATAATAAATACAGTTAGGATAGCTGGCCATCAGAATATAAGCCATCATCATCGACGTTTTTGTGGCATGCCTGACTCATACTTGCTTCCACTCAGCTCTACGTTGTGAAAGTGTGTGCCTTTATCATAACAAACTGTCATCTGTATAGTAGGAGGATAAAGCTTATATAAAGTACGGCTATTTTTGTAAATATACAGTACAATGTAAATCTATCATACGGAGATCCCTCTCTCCACCTGTAATTATATGTATATAACAGAGTTCCCTACCCATCACATGTGTACAAAAAAAAATCTAAAAATTAGCTAACAGTTGTAAATGTGCAAATGCATGTATTTTTTATTTGCTTTGTTTTGATTTCTTTTATCAGTGTTAGGTTTGTGTATGTGGATTTTATTTGTGTTAGACAAAAAAAGAGAATGAATCCTTTTATGAGCATGGGGTTAGAGAGCTGTAGCTGTGAATATCTTTCTTCCTGAGGAGCTGGGATGAGATCCCTGACTCAGTAGGTGCCTGCAATACAGTATGTCATGTCTCTTCTCATGAAGTTTGTGCAACTATGTGTACTGTAAATCCTTCTGTGATTAAATCCTTTTCTTTATAAAGATTATTACAAAAAGAAAAGAAACACATCCGTGCTTGTTGTTGTTTAATATATGCAGTTCGACTCTTGGTTGTGGAGACGCTTGCATGCAGAATGAATTGCACTGCTGAATGGGAATCACTGAATTGCTTTTAGACTCTGAATAGTGGCTGGCTAGGATAGTTGAGTGCACCTTGCCCGCAGCGATTTGATAGACAGGCCAGCTTTAATCTTAACAACCTGATATTTATGGAAAGAATTTCTTATGGATATTATTTGTCACACTATCACTTCACTCTGCTTTATGACTCAATCTACATTATTATTATCTTTTTATGACAAACAATGAAATAAGCAACATTTATATGTATAAATTAATATCATGTCTTTTCTTTTTTAAATTGTTCAAATTAGATTACTGCGAATCTTTTTCCTGTCTTAGGCAGCAGACATAAATGCAAATCAGAGTGATTTAAAAAGTGAGAAAGCAAATCTGCATGATGAAAGAATTTGCACACAGAGAAGACCACAAAGCTGAGACACAGAAAGAAACAGATTTGTGATAGTAGAGGCATTGTTCTCTGTACTGCTATAAATGGAGACCACATGGTTAATCCACTCTGCATCAGTGAGTGCATCAACTACAACAATGCATCTTACATCATCTCTTCATTGAAGAGGAAATGCAGCAGCGGCGAACAAAACAAGCTCTGTCTTGAATGTTATTATCTGTATAGATTGAATTTTACATAGTCTGTAACAGGGATGTTCAATTGTTTTAAAGCCTTTAACTTAAATTAAATTCTGTGATCTCCTTCACTCTCCCTCTCGCTCAATCACTCTATAGACCACTTATCCTGAAGGTTGTGGGAGCCCTGGAGCTCTCCCTTAGGGGCCTAGGGGACATGATGCAGGGTACACACTGAATGGGGTGCCAGTCCATCACAGGTCCATTTCAGGGCACACAACCACACATGTAGTCACTCACAGACTACAAGCAATTTGGAACTGTAATTTGTATGTCTTTAGACTATGGGAGGAAACTGGAGGAAACCCACCCAGGACAGAGAGAACATCCTCGTGGTGGAACTCGAACCCTTGACCGTGAAGGAGCGAGGCCAACACTACTCCACCATGCAGAACTGGACTTCTTTAATTCTTTAATATTTATTTTGTGAACAAAACTGTATAAACATATTATTTTTAAATCAATATTTGACTATATTATAATATAAACAGTATAAGTAATTTATTAAATTATGACACTTTTTTTTTAGTCCTGAACTTTAGAGAACAAATTGTCATTTGTTCAATTGTCATTTATATAATCACTCACTCACTCATCGTGTATACCGCTTAATCATGTATACTGTAGGGAATGAGGCGGGGTACATTCTGGACAGGGTGCCAGTCCATCACAGGGCACACATACATACACACATTCAAACACTACAGGCAATTTGGGAACGCCAATTAACCTAATCTGCATGTCTTTGGACTGTGAGAGGTGCAAGGTGACCTTGCTAACCACTAAGCCACCGTTCAGCCTATCATGATGTATATGATTTATATATTTTTAAGATATTGCCTTTTGGGTTAAATCCATTCAATTCCATTCAATTCAAGTGATCTGTCATTTTTCCAAACTTGATAATTAATGTAATAACTCTGATATTGATATTAACTTTTTTTTTTTCATTCGACCTTAAATGAGGTCCTGAGATATGGCTTTTAGAGAGCTTTTTCTGACGAATGAACATTTTATCTGGAAATCGATTGGAGAATGTGTTCCCGAGAGTTGCATTACATTTTTATTACCGATTTCATCAGATCTTCTGCCAAGTTGTAAGTGTGTTAATATATCATATTTTTAGCCCTCATAACCATACCTTATATCATATCCAAGTTCACTCAAGTTTTACTTTAAAAATCTGACTCACTGAACAAGTACAGGATGTAACTTATGAGTGACCTTTGTGCCAACCGGCATGCTGGCAGGAATTACATGTATTCAAAAAGAGAATCACAGCAGGAATAAAATTGTGGAATAGAAGTGAGAGTGAATTTAAAATAATAAAATAATAAAATGGAAAAGTAGGCTGCTGTGCTTGACTGCATGGGTGGATGATTTTTAAAGTTTTAAATTCTAGGTATGATAAAACATGATGGGAATAATCAGCAAGCAAGAACAACTTGTCACTGGGTTACTCCGCAAATAATAGTTTACTTCATCACAACATCAAACACTCAGTGTGTATGCTACGTTTGAAGGGGGAAGAGGAATGTGGAGAAGGAGGGGAAATAGTGGGAGTTGTTCAAAAAGTATCCATGGATACCCACCATTCAAGAACAATAGTAAACTGAAACTGTACTGCTGTGAAAAGCATGCAAACTTGATCGCTCTCATCTTTTGTTCATGTCTTACCCAGACTAAATTCCTCAGCAAAAACAGCACCAGCCAAGTAGCCACAGTAGCTGAGGAAGTCTAATCAGGTGACTGCTTTAGATGGAGCTGCATGAAACACACCAGGTTGCTTGAGACAGTCCGGAACATGTGACTGTCATCAGTGCCACTGCTCAAGACATTTCTAAAGCACAGTGGGACAGCCGGCTTTACTGGACTATTTGTTCTCTATTGGGAAGCCAGTAATGAAGGAAGACAGGATGTGTTTTACAAGATTCCAACTATGAGTAAAATGTATGAATATGAATCCACATTGTGGAAGCTTGTGTCTCGCTACTGTACTGTATGTGTATAAACTGTATGTGTTCTTTCATGCATATGAGAGAGTCCTGTGCAGAAGGGGGTATTCAGGTATTCATTTGTGTGTGTGTGTGTGTGTGTGTGTGTGTGCACTCCCTGCGTTGTGTACGGCAGACTACCGCCATACAACCCCTGCTTTGCACCCCATCCCTCTTTTTTTCCCCCTTCTTCTATCTCATTGGCATTCACAGCCTGTCCTTCTCTGGCACACAGACAGCTTGGCACAGCCACACATTCAAGTTTTTGTTCTTCTGTTTTAAATGCTCCAAAAGTTTTCGAGGGATAGTGAGAGAGGATGAGTGAGGGGGCGGGGGGTGAAAAGGATTTTGTTAAGACCTTAGACCACTAGACCAACAAGCTTGAATACCATGGGTGCGCCTGAACGGCAGTTGGTGGGCTGATATAAACTGGAACAGCTTATGCGGAATAAAGCTGAACAGGTAAGTGTGGGATATAAAGAAAGACAGGAATAAATAGATCACACGGGTCTGGGGGATGAGAAAAAGTGGGGCTGACAATAGAAATGCAAAGGAAAAGAGCAGGGGAGGAGGGAAAGTTTATGGCTTGTTTATGGAGTGTTTCTTCCAGAATTCAAGATCTGATCCTATTTCTGTCATGTTTCTTTGATCAGCCTGCAAATCATTGTGAACATTTGTAATCTGATTAGTGATTAGAGTTTCATTATGCATTGAATATATTATTGAATATATTAAAATAGATCTGAAAGGGGGCTAATAGCATTCAAATGGAAACTGTTTATAATACCAAGGTCCAATTTTACTGTATATTAAAGTTATATACAGTAAAATTGTAAACGTAATATTATAAATAGTTTATATAAGGGATTTTATAAGGGGTTTTATACAGTATAAGGGATTGATTACCTATATTTGCTTTAATATTTGTTCTGTTATTTATCATTGTTGAGTTATGCCAAGTCCAACTGATTTATCACTTAAACAGTAGGAAGTAGTATTTTGGAATTCTAATAAACAAACAAACAAACAAACAAACAAACAAGCAAACAAGAATATCTAAGATTGAATTACAATTATTTTAGTTTCATTATAGTGTGCATTAATTTTTTTTGTGTTACAATCATACTTTCTTTTATTATATTCTTCTCTTCTTTTCTTATCTATCTATCTATCTATCTATCTATACTTTAAAATTAATCATTTTAATTTAATTCCAAAAAATGAAAATAATATATAATATATAATATATAATATTTTATTGAAGCACACTTGGCAGCACTTAAAACACATATAACACAAGGATTTTGGGATCTTTTCTTATTCTTCTTTGAGAAACCTCTGACTTTCTGACAGGTTAGATGGGGAGTATTTCTGTCACGTTGAAGTCCAGGCTCTAGATGGGACACTTGTGGACATTCACACCTGAACCCTGTCTGAAATTTTGCATAATTTTTTTTTCTTTTCTTTTTTTTGCTTTCTTTGTATTTCTATTCCTTCAGATTTTCTCACACAGACAATGCATGCAGTAAAGACCAGGTAATGAGCAATGCCTGGTTTTCAACTGCCATAGTTCACATTCAAGCAGAAGTCTTCAAACCAGACCACAGAGTTTTCAAACAGGCTGTATGCCTTTTACTGAGGAGTGGCTTGTGCCTGGCTTTTCTAGCATAAAGAGCTGATTGCTGGAGTGCTGCAGTGTACCTGTCATACCTATGACATGTTCTTCCATCTCAAATCAAGACCTTTCAAAGTCTGTCAGAGTGACCTTGGGGCTTTTGGCCACCTTCCTGATTAAAGCCTTTCTCCACATTGTGCTCATTCTCGCTGGGCAGCCAAATGTAGGAATAATTTTGGTGTTCCCAATCTTCCTCCATTGAAGGATGATGAAACCATTGATACCTTAGCAACTGCAGAGACTTTCTCTTCATCAGCTCTGCCCCTTGACACAATCTTGAAAATTGCACAGGGCTTGTTTTGTGCTCTCACATGCATCTATATAGTATATAACGAGACATGGCTTTTGGAATCATTCAATCAAATGAATTTATACGAGGTGAGGTGTAAATATCTCAAGAATCATATACTGTATGATAACAAAATGTGGCCAATATTAATTTAGTGTCAAAACAACAGGTCTGAATGATGTATTTGAATTTAGATTTTTTTTTTAAATAGAAGATGATTATATGAAATAAGGGCAAAAGTGAATTGGTCTAAATCCATTTCCAGTATTCTTCCATGACCTATATATGTTAAATAGTGTATAATTGAGTGTTTGCTTGTGACCTGCAATGGATTGGCAATTGAGGTTTCTCTCCAAGTTACCTGGGATAAGATCAATCAAACTATCAGTTTTATTGTCATTGTTATAAATAACAAAGTATAAATAACAACAAGAAATCATTAGGGCATCATCTTTCCCAGCATGTAATAAAATACAACCATAGTGCAGCAGTGCAGTAACCATAAGGACTATGTGAAATATAGTAGGATATAAGGGGAGAAGGGGGTATGAACCACAAAAACAGTGTGTCTACAGTACAGTATGTGCTGCATCAATGCAAAATCCAGTTTACAGGGGTGAAACGGTCAGGGGTAGCTCAGTGGACTACGGTTCAGAAGGTGCCAAGTTCAAATCCCACAACCATCAAGTTGTCCATGTTGGGCCCTTGAACAAGGTCCTTAACCCTCAACTGCGTAGATGTACTGTATAATGAGATAAAGTCGCTCTGGATAAGGGCGTCAAATGCCTAAACGTAAAAATAAATGCTTGTTTGAAGCAGCCAATGGAAATAGGTTGTACGACAGTCTGGTGGTTCTGGCCCATATGGACCTATAACTTCTACCTGATGATGTGCTAGGTGATGCTGATCACGCATGGTACTGATCCAGGCCCATGTGAACTTACACTGAAAAATAGATGCGCTTTATGCATTACTTCAAACCATTCAAAATATTTTTTTTCCACAATACAGAAACAGGATCATACTGTATCACAAGGTGTGAATTTGTAGTCAAACATGATGCAGAGGGAGGACGAGTCTGCACGGGAGGAGTTTAGCTACACTCATATCCCCACTCTGGAGAGATCAAGTGCGGGTGGCACACTAAGTCGACGGTTGGACCGAGAGAGGGACAGAGTGGAAAGGGACAGCTACATAGTGGATGTGAGAGCCAGTGATTTGGAGCTGGATCAGGGTGAAGCGTTACACCCTTGTTTCAGCTACAGAGCTTGGCTCTACAGCATCCTCATAGGGGTGAGAGGTCTTGGCTTTGACATCATTGCTAATCACACTACCATTTCTGTTTCAGCCTGAGGAGCTAATATCTTCTCTTGATTTGTGTGTCTCTATGTGTGTGTGGGTACGGATATGATTCTCAGTGTAGTCTCCTGATCACAGCGGGTTTCTCTCTCTACCTGGGTAATGTCTTTCCTGATGCAATGGACTACTTGCGCTGCGCAGCTGGAGCTGTAAGTCAATACTACTCAGAAGACACAAAATTCATATCCGTAATCAGAAGTAGTGGAGTTCTTTTCTTCTTGTTTTCAATAAACTTTGAGCCGTGTGTTCTTTTTCAGAGTATTCCAGCTGCAGTGGTGAGCTTTGCCATTGCCACAAACTGGCGAGTCGCAGTAAGTATAGGAGACTGGGTATGTGAGAATGTGAGTCATTTGTAAACCTTATTATACTGCTAGATGTCTAAAAGAAATCTAAAATATTTTGGGGTTATTTATCATAACTCTTAGATTATTTCTATTCCTGACCTTGTAGAAGCTACAGTAGTTATTCAACACCTTCTTGCTAATCAGAGTTGATGCACTCTATGTACATGAGTACTTTTGCACTGAGACTGAGCAAAGCACTTGTGATGCGTTGATTTATAATTTAGTGTTTCATTTTGCCCCAGCAGCTACAATGACAGCTATACACTGCTACTGTATACCAAACATGATATCACATGTATAGACTAAATACTAAACAAGCCAAAAATTATGCAATGTCATTGCAGGTGTCTGATTTTCAACTGGTGTACGTCTCCACATTTGCTGTAACAACCACATGTCTGGTATGGTTCGGCTGCAAGTTGGTTCTCAGCCCATCAGCCATCAATGTGAGTGGGTTACATTCAACCAAATGTTATCCAAATGTCGGTTTCATCTGAATCACAACAAACCTGTTTTATACAGTTGTAACTGTTCTAAAGCGTTCTTTTGACAAAGTAATCTTAAGTTGGAGAAATATGCTGTATACATTAAACTATTATTATTATTATTATTATTATTATTATTATTATTATTATTATTAGATCAACTTTAACCTGATCCTACTTACTCTGCTGGAAGCTCTCATGGCCAGTACTGTCATCCTCTCAGCTCGCTCTGTAGAAGACTGCTGCAGTCACAGTAAGGTGTGTGTGTGTGTATGTGCGTGTGTGTGTGTATGGAGTAAACACATTTTTTATTATTATTATTGTTGTTGTTGTTGTTGTTGTTATTATTATTATTATCATGTAATATTTTCTAGATTATATAATACTCAGCTCATATATATAATATAATTTCTTTTCTTCAGCAAGTATATGATGGTCCTGTGGCTGTTGTTCCGCCTAAATTCCCTTCACGTCTTCTCAAGGCTTATGCAGTGAGTCACATCTCTAAAATTAATAAACAGATGGATGAAGAGATATTATAAATACTATTGGGAAAAAAAAAAATCAAACTGCATAAATGAACAGGAATATGATATCCTTTTAATTTATATATACAGTACCTAATTTTATTTATTTTATTTTATTTTATTTTATTTTATTTTATTTTATTTATTTATTTATTTGACATATTTTGCATTATGTGATGCAACAAAATGTTGACGCTCTCTTCCATTTGAAGCATCTTTATAGTTTTTTCCTTAAAATTATGCCCACTTATGTTGCTAATTTCCACTCCACCAGTCAGCTCTTACCTAGCACATAACTAAAAACTGAAAACTCATGCTTCTTCCGAGGAATGTGAAGCCAGCTAACACTTGTTTTTTTTGTCACTGCTGCTTATACTACATTACAGGGCACTTACATCAACTGTCCTTGTGTGCATGCATGAGCTCAGACACCCCTACAACTGGTTTAGTGCCGCGGATTGACTGATGTACAGGAGAGAGAGAGTAATGCCATCTCTCCCACCCATGGCCAACTAAGCTCTCTAAGCCATGAGTTCAAATCCAATTAAATTTTTCTGGCTCATATGTTCAAATCCCAGGACCACCAAGCTGCCATGGTTGGGTCACTGAGCCTTTATATCCTTTAACCTTTAGTTCAGTTACATCCTGCATCAGTTGTACTGTAAGTTGCATTCATACAGTATAATAGCGTAAATAAATGCATACAAATAAATGTATGAGAGCAAATGAAGAGGATTATGTGTTATACAATAATATATAAATGTACTTTACTGTAAACATCTTTGGAATATGAAAACTTAACGACAAGCTGCCTGCCAGTAAATTGCTGTAAAATTTATAGACATAATTTACAGTGTGGCTGTGGTATAATCTGGACTTGTGATCAATCAGTGTTATTACAACTGTATTTATACAGTATTTCACTACATGTCAACCCTTTTTTCTATTCTTATGTTTGTGCATCTTCACTTTGGACACAAGGTTTTTGGTAGTGCTTAGAGATTGAGACCCGAAACATGGATTAGTTTTTCGAGATTTGGAAGTATGTTTTACTCATAATCTTATAGAAAGCTCTATCGATGGTCATGTCTGAACGTAATATCGGAGGTTTTGGATCAAAATATTTTCTTCCAATTCATTATGTGATGAATTTTGAAAGTCACAAAACAGTCACACAGCATCACTGTCCCCCATAGTGTACTGTATGTTAGAGTCTTGTATATAGGTCTTCTACACAAAATCAACAAAAATTGTATGAGGAAATTTTTGTCTGATCGGATCACAGCACATGATGTCAGTAAAAATTCTAATGAAACGTGGTGAAAATGAATTCAGAAATTCATCCATCTTCTATGATTTTGTAAATATTGTTTGTGTATCATTTATTTGCAAGTATAAAAACATTATACAATTTTTTTTTACATATTTATTGTGCCATATTTGTATACCACTAGCATTATATGTTGTGCAGGTGATTGAGGTGATTCTTGGGATCTCTGCAGTATTTGGTGGTATTATTGCTCTCAACATGGATGCTCTGCTTCCAGGGCCTTACGTCTCTGTCACATTCTTCTGGATTCTAGTGGCTGTGAGTCTTGTCTGCTCTGAGAACATGAAAGTCTGTTATAGTCTATTATGTCAACATGTCTCAGTCTAATCAGACTGCTTTCTTTGGCTGTAAAGGCTACATACTGTATAAGTAATGTCCACAATGTGTTCAGTTGAATATTTCCCACAGTCTGTTTTTCCCCCCTGAAATGTCATTTGCAGTGCTTCCCGAGTGCCATAACCAGTCATGTGGTGTCAGAATACCCTAAGAAGTGCCTGGTAAGTTATCTCAGCTTCTTTAGGGTTAAGGCTTTCTCTTTAACTGTCTCTCATTCTCATTGCCTTTCTGCCTGCCTGACTGTCTCTTTTTCTCCGTCTCTGCTGCAGATAGAGACATTGATTGCTATCAGCAGTGTCACATCACCACTGCTGTTCTCTGCCTCTGGTTTTCTGTCCAACAGTGTGTTGAGTTTTATTGAGATCTTCCAGCATGAGGTTCCCACAGCCAAGGTGAGTCCATTTCCAGTCTCTTAACAAAGAATAAAAAAAATCTCAAAGGTGTATATTTTTAACCATGCATTCATTTCACAATATTTCATCAGCAGAAAAGGGCAAATTCATCAGAGACTTTGACGATTGCTACAATTATTATCCACTTCACCTGCAGGACTTGACTTTCACAGCTTTAGTAATTAGCATCATAGCAATAAATATGACTAAAATGTGACAAAAGCATTTGTTTTGTTGAGAGGAAATAGATTTTGACTATATTACAAAATGAAAAAACAAAACAGGTGTGGGTGGCAAAATAACTGGTTATTGTTCTATTAACAAATATGTAAAAATATACCTATAATATTTAGTATGCGATGTACTGTTGCAGTCAGAAGTGTACCAGCTGTACGCTCATTGTGAACACACCTGTCATGGCAGTATTGGGTTTTCAGTGATTTTTTGAAACTGGACTGGTGCAAAATGTTTGTATGAAATACAACTATAACATAAGAAAAGTGCAAGCATTTTCAGCACAAATTCTAATTCATTTTGGGTTTTATGAAATCGACACATGATCCAAATTATATATACACATACCCAGATTATTAATTTAGTGGCATTGAAATGGCTAAAAAGTATTTTAATCTGACAAGCCCAGTGCCTCTGAACTTCTTGCTAGTAATCATGATTGCCAAGGTCGGAAAAATACCCAAACCTGATGTATGCGGAGCTGACAAAATGGGCAGAGAAACAGCTTTCTGGAGAACAGTTCTGACCCTAGGCATATTCGGGGAAGCATCCAAACCCAGAGACACAGACCAACTGTTAACACGGTGGTGGTAGCACTATGCCTTCAGGCATGTTTTTTTTTTTTTGCTGCCAGTGGAACTTCTGCATTCCATAGTGAATGACATGATAAAGAATAGTGTTTAATCTAAGCAAATTAGAAAAATGAAAAGATAAAAGAATGCTCTAATAAGAATAAATATGTACAGTACAGTACTTATAACTTATTTGTGCAACAAAACTGGTTGACAATAATATAAATTATACTGTGCAATTAAAGACTATTACAGACTGCAAGTTTATTTGTATAGCACCGGGGTACTCAATAGGCAAACTCCGGTCCGCATCCCAAATACGGTTAAATCTGGACCGACGCCAAAACAAACATGCTAATTTAATCATAATCTAAATGAGTTCTCAATGAAGTGCGCTACTGTGTTTCCGTGCGATATATCTTTGAGTCTTCTAGTGATGGGTCGTTCATGAACGATTCATTCTTTTTGAACGAATCTTTAACGTGACTCAGATGAACGAGTCGTCTCAGACAGTGATTAGTTCATTTTCTACTGGACGCGCATGCGCAAATCATCGCAGAACCTCCGTAGGTTATGAATTAAACGGTTCTCAATACGAGTCCCGAGTTGTTCGGTCCTTTGTCACGTGACTCCCATAGGCGCTATGCGGTGCAGTAGATTCAAAAGAACGAACGACTCGTGGAAGATATAAGAGGTGAGCTACTCATTCTGTTTGTGTTTATTATAATATGTCCTTAATATCCGGCTTGCTCAAAGCTGGCCATTGATATAAGTTGATTTTGAAAACAGCGAATTTAAGAGTGAGTGGACAGAAAAATATACATTTGTGTTCCCCGTGGGAAGCAGAAAACCAATGTGCTTAATCTAGCAATTAAAAGTGGCCACCTTCTGGATAAAGATGGTTACTGCAGCAGGTGTTCCTGTCCTGCAGAAAATGTCCCTTCAAATTCTCACAATGTTTTCCTCAACGTACTGCTATGAATCTGCCGTTTCAACTATGAGCACGGTGAAAAACACATATCGCAGCTCCCTCACCAATGAACATGTACATCAGTGCCTCCACCTGGTCCTCACACCTTTTATGCCCAAGTTCAAACAACTGGTGGCACAAAGATGATGTCACTTTTCACACTAAAAGGACTACCATGTCATTTTTGGGTATTGTTCGAAAATTTTGGGTTTGACTTTTTTGTAGTTGAAATTGGACTGTCATTTTTCCGGACCGCGGACTGAATAGAAATTTGGTAAGTGGACCTTTCAAATGTATATTTGAGTACCCCTGGTATAGCACATTTCATACACAATTGTAATTCAATGTGCTTTACATAAAAGAGAAGAAAATAATCATAAGATTGTACAACTGTGTGCTAAATTTGATTAGTTGTTGTTATGGTTGTGTATTTAATGCTCATATAGCTTGGTGAAAAGAGCTACTATTCAGTCATTCAGTTTGCGCTCTGAGTGACAGGAGTCTCTTGCCAGATGGCAGCCACTGAAACAGTTTATGATTTGAGTGATGAGTGTCTTTAGTAATGCGCTCCCCCTGGACCCACAAATCCTTATGTAAATGCCCTGTAGATCAGGCAATTCAGTCCTGGTAATGTGCTTGGCACACCTAATCACTCTCCTCAAGTAATTTTTTTCCTGGGGGCTGATATTCCCATACCAGATGGTAATATTTTCAGAGACAACAGATTGGATGATAGATGTATAGAAGGGTTTGCACAGACCTAAAGAGTTGTCTGAGGTAGTACAAGCCCTGCTTACCCTTCTTCACCAGTGAAGAGATATGAGGTGTCCAGGACCAGTCCTCAGAGATATGGACTCCCAGATACTTGTAGCTGGTCACCCTCTCCACCAGAGTCCTGTTGATCGTGAGCGGCGTGTACAGAGAGGCTTGCTTTCCTCTCCTCAAGTCCACTACCGGCTCCTTGGTCTTTGCGACATTTAAGTCCAAGTTGTTGTCCTTACACCAAAAAGAAGTGCTGCTATCTCCTCCTGATAAGCTGTCTCGTCATTGTTCCGGATCAGACCAACCACCACTGTATAATCTGTGAATTTCACAATGGAGTTGGAGAGTAGAGCAGACACAATCTTTAGCAATTTAAGCCCATGCTATGTTTAAGGGCAGTGGTGGCTCAATCGGTTAAGGCTGTGGGTTTCTGGGTTACTGATCGGAAGGTCGGGGGTTCGAACCCCAGCAACGGCAAGTTGCCACTGTTGAGCCCTTGAGCAAGGCCCTTAACCCTATCTGCTCCAGGGGCGCTGTAAGCTGGCTGACCTTGCGCTCTGACCCCAGTTTCCTAATTCCATTCGCTGTGCTGTAAAAAAAAAAGTACATGTGACAATAATTGAATATTCTTCTTCTTCTTCTTAATCAACTGTGTGTGTGTGTGTGTGCCTGTGCACGCAGCAATCATATGACATCCTCCTGTTGATTCTGATGGTGCTGCTGCTGGTTCAGGCTGGCCTTACTCTGGCCACTGTGGTACACTGTGCCGCTTATAAATGTCAGCTGCGCATAGGAGCTCCAGACTGGGATGACCATCTGGAGCCACACCAGTTTGAGGTAGTACCACATACTTATACGTGCAGTGTCGTGAAAATGTATTTGCCCCTGCCTGATTTTTTTTTTGCAAATCGGTCACACGTTTTTAATATTACATAAAGATAACACACCCAGGCCTGATTATTGTCAGAACTGTTTAATCAAGAAATCATTTAAATAGAACCTGTCTTACAATTAGAAACATCCCCAAAAAAGTGACATATCACGCTGCAATATAAAGAAATTCAAGAACATGTGAGAAACAAAGTAATAGACATGTACCAGTCTGGACAGGGTTGCAAAGGCATTTCTTAAAGGGCTTCTTTGCAGCTTCAGGACCTGGGCGACTTGCCATAATTGATGGAACCATAAATTCTGCGCTCTACCAGAAAATCCTGCAGGAGTAAGTCCAGCCAACAGTCCAGCCACCAGATTCAGTCATTGCTGAAATCAAACTGGTACAACCAGTTAATAAGATATGGGGGGCAATTACTTTTCACATAGGGTCAGACAGCTTTTTTCCCTTAATAAATAAAATCATCATTTAAAAACGTCATTTTATATTTACTTGTTTTCTTTTTGTTATATTAAAATGTTTGTTGATTTTAATCATGTGACAAATGCAACAAAAAAAAAAAGAATTCAGGAAGGGGCAAATACATTTATCACCAATACTTTTTTATACTAATACTCCCCCACACATATCACATGTGCATGAGTGTTCACATTGCTTTCTAGAAGTACAGTGTGTGTGTAAGCATGTGAGTGATGAAGACATAACTTTATATACTTTACATTATAACATAACTGAATGTTGCAACACTCAGTGTTGGAGACTATTTTGATTGACACATACAGTAAATAGCACATTTTGTCAAAATTTTGTTACACATCCCCTCTCATCTGTCTTCGTCTTTCCTAGCAACAGGGATCCAATGGCACACTGCGAGAGTTTGACAAAGAGAAGGCCTGGAAGGCAGTAGTAGTACAAATGGCCCAGTGAGCACATGCACATGGAGCAAAAAGAACAAACAGGACTGTGGAATAAATTTGTGTGGAGGAGGACAACAGGAGGTGAGATGGGAGGAATCAAAAGTGAGTATAGAGAGTACACAAATATGGGAAACTAGAGGATGTCAAGACAAACTCCTTCAGAAGGAGGAGTAGGTAAATAACAGATCATGAATTTGTCAGAGTGTGCTTGTCAGGGGATTTACTGCCATATATCCCCGAGATTCTCAGTGTTAAAAATACAAACGTATAAAGAATTTCAATATTTGTCCTGATCATACAGTGTATACATTTTTAACAGTCATCCTGATAGTACAGAATTCTAAGAAGAGGAAAATCAACAGAATTTGTTGGGGTCTTTAACACCTGTAAAGAAATCAAACACATGATATGCATGCTTTGTCTGTATGCACATTTAAGCTGGATCCATATTAGAATGTGAGTAAAAACTGTCCTACTGTCCTGCTAAGGAATGCATTTATTCATAACTGGATAATTGGTTCCAGTCATTGTTATATCATATGTGCACGTTGTATATTATTTAATACAGTGGAACCTTGGATTACGAGTATAATTCATTCCAAGAAGTGGGCTCGTATTTCAAACATTCGTAAATATATCTTAGCCACATCTATGCAAGTCAAGCATTTTCTGCTAGGGGTTTTAAACTGTATATGGTACTGTACACGTTGCTTGTAGCCAGCATTTATTTTTTTTACTTAATTTTTTTTTCTCTTTTTTAATAAAATAAAAATAGTATGCCTGTGGTTGTGTCAGATTTTCTAAATATAAAATGGAACAGTTTACACTTTAAATTTTTTTTTGCTTAACATACAGTGGTAGGACAAAGTATGGGAACCTTCTGGAATCCATGGTTTTCTGCATTCATTTGTCATAAAATGTGATCTTCATCTAAGTCCCAGATATTGATAAATATAATGTGCCTAAAATATTTTTTTTTTTTCAAATTTGATCATTCATGTCTTTATTGAACACACTTATTCAACATTCAATTACTGTCAACTCAATTCAATTAAATTTTATTTGTATAGCACTTTTAACAATTGACATTGTCGCAAAGCAGCTTTACACAATCAAAAGAATTATTGAAGTTTTCATGAGATATGAATATGTTTGACTCAAAATGATAAGATTGTCCCCGATGAGCAAGCCGAGAAAGATGGCGACAGTGGCAAGGAAAAACTCCCTGAGATGGTAGGAAGAAACCTTGAGAGGAACCACACTCAATATATTTTTCAAATCTGATCTTTCATGTCTTAATTGAACACACTTATTCAACATTCAAAATATTAGTGGAAAAAGTAAATGAACCCTTAGAATTAATAACTGGTTGACCCCCAGCAGCCCCCTCCCTTGATAGCAATAACCTCAATCAAGCACTTCCTGTACTGTACTGTACTGTACATCATTCAAGTGGAATTTTAGCCAATTCCTTTAACAGAACTGCTTCAGCTCTGTAATATTCTTTGGACTCATGTGTACTGTATGACTCTCTTCAAGTCATTCCAAAGTATCTCTATTGGACTGAGATCTGGGCTCTGATTTGGAAACTCCAAAAGGGGGATTTTGTGTTTCTAAAGACATTCTGATATGGACTCATCATCCTGTTGCATCACCCAACGTTTACAGAGTTTCAGCTGATGTACAGACATTATCCTGAAGAATGTTTTAAAATGCTTGGGGATTCATCCTCCCCTCTATGATTGCAAGCTGGCCAGGCCATTATGCAGCAAAGCAGGCCCTAATCATGATGCATCCTCAACCATACTTTACGGTTGGGATGATTATTTTCAGTGCCCTTTTTACATCAGATGTAGTGCTGCGTACATAAACTAGATTTTCTTAACAAGACTCCAGGTATCCTAACACCTGACTCCAGTTAGCATTTTTGAGGGCATCAACTCAAGGATTCACATACCTTTTCCACTATAGCACTATGAGTTTTTTTGGTTGTTCTCAATAAAGAAAAAGAAAGATCACAATGTTTGTGTTATTATTTATTACATTTTATGACAAATTTATGCACCGTATACACTAACAGTATTTACAGTATAACACTAACAGACTATGTAATGATTTTCTGTATTTTATGTAATCTGTAGGCAGGGACAGAGGAACATGTCTTCTCTGAGACAGACAATCTACATCAACAGAAATGAAAAACGTATTGGGAAACCACCTAATTGGGTTATTTTTAATCACATTAAGCAGGGAAAATCACTTTGAGCCACTTAGCTATAATTTAGTCACAGTTTGAACTAATTTATGAAGAATGGCCTGGGTTTAACTTGCAGCTGGGCTGGAAAAAGTGACAATCCAAGTTGATCTTATCGTCTGTGAATTATAGTTAGGTCAGTGTTACTAATATTAATGACCATATTTTAATGTCATGTTCTGTATAATTTCCTTAAAAAAGAAAGCTATGTTATACGGGTTTAATTACTTTATGTGATTTAACTCATGTAAATGAAAACTCTGTCGAATTAAAGCTGACACTCTGCCCTTAATTTATTTCTGCACATTATTATTATTACATTTCATATTCAGTGTGCTGCATTAATTATAAAGGACCAAAAATAACTCCACTCTATCAAAGTCTGGAACAGGTTTCCAGAAACAAGCCCTATTAAGGTGCCACAGTTACTGTACATCATGAATAACACTTACAGTACCAGACAAGACACAACACAGCAAAATCCCCAGTGCTTAACTGCTTAGAGAGTTGGCTCATCTCTTTATTTATGTCCAATAGGCCATATACAGTATAAACACTGTACATTAAGTACTAATGCACGGATTGGATTTTCTGTGCACGGAAAAAAACAGCAATTTGGATCATAATAATTTATTATATTTTGTATAACATAAATCTATAGCAAGGTGTCATGGTGGTGTAGTTGTTAGCATTGTGGCCTTGCACCTCCAAGGTTGAGGGTTCAATTCCCATCGCCGGTCAGTGTGCATGAAGTTTGCATGTTCTCCCCATGCTTCTCGGGTTTCCTCTGGGTACTCCTGTTTCCTCCCACAGTGCAAAGACATGCAGATTAGGCAAACTGGCGTTCCCAAGTTTCCCATTGTGTGAATGAGTATGTGCGTGTGGGGTATGTGCATGTGTGTGCCCTGTGAAGGATTGGCACCCTGTCCAGGGTGTCTCCTGCCTTGTACTCAAAGTTTTCCAGGATAGGCTCCAGCCCCTCCTGTGTCCCTGTGTACACTGCAGGATGAGCAGAATAGAAAATTAATGCATGAATGAATTAATTAATCTATCACTCTTCTCTTAAATAAAATTTTAAACTCAATCATAAAAGTCATGGTTACGTTCATATTGTACATATTCAACATGTAAACTCATGTCTTAAACTTACCTGTATTTAAAATCACATCTTGTCAGACAGTATAGTACATCACTTCACTATCTTATAAAACACACCGGCAATGTAGAAACACAATAAATCATATTACATTTAAAAAAAAATTTTCCCTCAATTCATCCCCATCCAGGGTGCATCCCACCTAGTTCCCTGGGATAGCTTCCTGCAACACTGTACATGATAAGTGGTATTGAGAATGAGTGAGTAAGTGAGAGAATTTCCCTCAAATCAGTTTATTTCTTTGTATACCGGAAAATCCCAGGGTTCAATATCAGTAGTGCATGAGCAAGTGTTTGGTTTTGTTTGTATATTGTCACAGCTGTCATTTGAGTGCAGGGTAAGTGCTGTAGCTAATTACAGCTGTGCCAATATTCAGTATAACCACATAATTGCGAGTGTGATTGCTTTTATGCAACACATCTACACTGAAAATAATTGTTGGAGATCCTAACTTGTGATAATGAATCCATTTGGCAAAATAACCCATGCACTTAGATTGGTGGTAGAGCAATGAACTACATTGTGCATGCTTAGTGTGGCACCGGTTTGAAAGGAGAAAGAAAAAACTCCCAGCAAAGTTCAACAGGAGACAAAGATTGGAATAGAACAAGATTGTGTTTTAAAACATTAACACTACTACAATGGTAGTGGTAGCGTACTTCCCATTATACACAGTTATGCCGCCTCCTAACGGTGCATGAGTAGCAGTTCATGAAATAGGTGGGGTCAGAGAAACAATTCAGCCTGCCTGGTTGGTTAATCTTAAAACATTTAGTATGTAAAACATAGGATATTAAGATTGTACAACTGTACAGTAGTTTAGTTTTTTTTCTTTAAATGTAAGAGTTTAAGTTTAACTCAACAACCTAGTGCAGGAATTTGCCTTGGAATTTTGGTTTTCGTAAACATGTATATAACATGTATAGAGTAAGCGATATCTCATATACAATAAAATATAATACAAAATACAATATGCAGTAAAAGTTTTCTGTTTAATGTTTATCTTTCATTGGAAATTAGTCCAGAAGTAGCTATGCTTACTTTATAGCAAGCTGACTAGCTATCTCACATTTGCAATATGTGTATTTCCATTTAAGGTTTTATTTTTCCCTTTTTATCTTCAATTGAAGATGTGAGGGTTGCCCACTAGAGGGCAGTGTTTTTACTTTGTAGTTTTGGTTCCTAGACTCAGTTTCCCAGAAGCCTCCTCGGTCAGGTGACATGGATGCTCACCTGAACTGAGGAGGCTCATTAGCACTTTTATAAATACCTGTTTGTTCTGGGAAACTGGGTCGAGCATTAATTTCTGTTATGTGGGTTTTGTTTTGTTCTGTTTTAGTTTAACAGTATGGTTGGCCTTTTGGTTTCAGGAGCACTTTAAGTTATGTTTGTTTATATTAAGATGTCCTTGTCTCTGTGTCTCCTAGCAGGATTAGCCTCTAGGAGAATTAGTCCTTTGTGTTTACCCTTTTGTGTAAGTAACCCCCATTGCATGTTTAGCTAGTAGTGTTTAAATACTAATGAGGGTGATACTAACATGTTTAGATCTTAGTCTGTCTAGTCTTTTGAGTCTGTCTAGTCTCCTTGTCTGCTTAGCTCTTAGTCTGTTTAGGTACTAACATCTTTAGCCACTAACCTTTAGAGTTCTTAGTCTATTTCATACCTAGTCTGCTGTGTAGCTTGTCTGTTCATTCCCTTGGGTCTCAGGCTACTGGCCGGTGTAGCCATTAGTCTGATTAGCTATGAGCTAGCTTAGCAGCTAATGTGCAGCTCAGCCAGTAGACCTAGCCAAGCCTGTCTTGTGTTTGTTTATCCCTTGCATGCATAGTCCCTAATGTTTAGTCCGTTAGGCTGTTTCGTGTGTCTTGTCCAGTTTGTATCCCATGTCTGTATTGTGTATCAATGTATGTAATCCCTAGCCTTATGTCTAAGTGTTTGAGTTCTGTTACATTATGCTCCCAAGTTTAAGCCAACTTCCTTTGTTCATGTTTTGTTTTGCTTGTTTGGTTTATTATTCTCATTAAAGACTCTTTTCTGTTTCACTGCATCCCCTCTGCATTTATGCCTCAACACCAAGCCCACAGTCCAACATCATAACAGAACGTGACAGAAGAGCTCATATTTTAAGTCAAAATTATTGTTGGGCATGTACGCTGATGACATTAACTCTACTGTAGTGGCAAACACTGACAAGCTGAGTCCTACTACTGAAGGTATAAATCTAGTTATTCCTGAAAAGCCTCTCATGCAATCAGATTAGTAGGCTGGAACTTTTGTATAGTCATGATTAGATTTTATCTTATAAATGGGCAAAACATATACACTGATCAGCAATATAATTAAAATCATTGACAGGTGAAGTGAATAACATTGATTATCTTTTTACAATGGTAACTGTCAAGTGGTGGAATATATTATAAAGTAGGTGTAAGTTGATGTATTAGAAACAGAACAAATAGCCAGGTGTAAGGATCTAAGTGACTTTGGCAAGGGCCAATTTGCAATGGCAATGTCTTCACACTGGAAGTTCTTGATAGGTGTTCCTGGTATGCAGTGGGTATTTCTTACCAGAAGTGGTCCAAGAAAGGACAACCAGTGAAACGACATCAGGGTCATGGACCTGAGACTCATTGATGTGCATGAGGAGTCCGGAGATCCTCCAGAGAGCTACTGTAGCAGACCACCTCCACTCAGCACTGTCAACGGTATTCCCTAATGAAAGTGGACTCTTTCAGCAGGATAATGTGCTCCATGCTCCCTTATACTGCCAAAAATGTACTGAAATGATTTCAGGAACATGACTAATAAGTTTAGGTGTTGATTTTACCTCCAGTCTGATTCTCGCCTCACAACTCAAAGAACTTGCTGCTAACATCTTTGTGTGTGATAGCACAGCACACCTTCAAAGGTTTTATGGAGTCCAGGTCAGAGCTGCTTCGGTAGCACAAGGGTGTCACACACTTAAAAAGAATAATTCTGGCCTTGTGGAGCTTTTACATATTGATACAGTATGTCAAGCTTACCGAGTTTGAAAATGTACTTAATTCTATTTAATTCTGTTTAACATAAAAATACAATTTGAAGAAATATTTAGCATTATATATTTTTGTTCAGCTTATATATTTAACTTGAGTGAAAAACTCTGCCCTCTAAATATTTTGCTACATGAATAATTATTTAGTGCACTATTTTAGACAGTTGATTTTAATGGTTGGTGTATACCATTTTGTACACCATTAATTCTCTTTTTTTATTCTACAGTTTTTCTTCTTGATTTTTATTATAACATTAAATATTATTATTATTATGACTGCATCTATTGTTCGTGTTTTAGGCCGATTATAACCCATATTTCACTGTCAACGCAAAAATTAGTCGCAGTTTCGATACACATGGCTACTTCAAAAGCGAAATCCAGCTGCTGCAGCGGTGTAGTGGCATCTATATTTGGAAACAGTCGTAATACGCGTCACCCTAACCGGTACAAACTGGTTTGGGAGGGGGGTGACATTATCCAGATAGAAGGCGTTTGTCTAGGGATAAATGAACTCCCTCCTAATAGGGATATATCAGGTATCAGATGATATCCATCTTCATAATTACTGTCGGCTTTTTAAAACTGAGCTTCCCCTTAAATTAGGAGAGTGACGGCAGTCTGAATCAGCAGTATCTGTAACCGTAGGCATATTTACGAGATTTCCATGCGTGTTATAATTGTGGAGAATTGTCGTATATGCTATAATATAGGCTGCTGCAACCTGTAATGAGTAGAGCTTGAGTGTTCAAATTTTCAAGGATTGTCTTTGCTGAAGGTCACCGAGCGTGTTAAGCTAACCTCAGGTAAGCTGAGGTTGTGTGAGAAGGAGAGACAAATACAAATGCGCGATCAAGGCGACTCTCCTTGAAGTTTGCGAGGTTGAGGAGACATGAGCAAAGAGAGAGGAAGAGTGAAAGATTGGCGGGAGAAGGCGGAACAAACCGGTGCCCGGATACACGCTGGAACCGCTCGCCCGCACTGCAGATTAACTCTTGACTCTCCGACAGATGCTCAGGAATGGTAAGTAAGGACATAAAGACAGCTCACATCCCGTGTTGTTTTGTATCTCTGCTTTTGTAGACAGGTGTGTTTTCTGCGTGGTGGTGTTTCCGGTAAACGCCAGCCGCCAGCACACTGATGTGACATTATTATATGAAGGTTAGAGTTCTGGTATCCTAAAGCTTAATTCGACTTCAGTCTGTGTCGATTATAAACGTGGGGACGCGAAAACATTCTGTCCCGTGCGGTCCGTTTCAGCACCAGGGTTCGGACAGCTCATGTTCTGTACGCGCTACTGTACCTGCTCATCATTCTCCTTCTTCCACTTACCGGCTTTCACATCAGCACTATGTTCTAGCAAAACACGTTCTAGCATCGGTCTGAACATCACATCTTTAAGTTAATAACTATGGCGACAACAACCATATTAATAAGCGGTATATTATGCTTAATAACGCGGTACTAATGCCTCATAATGTGGACAAAACAAAAAGAATAAAGAGTTGCCTAGTAGTTTTTAGAAAAGGTTTATTTTTTTATTATTATGGTAAAGCATTCCTAAAAACTCAGCAATGCACTTCCTAATTGTGGGTTTGTGTGTGAGAAAGTAGCATGTAACCTCTGACTTAGAATGGGGTAAGTCCTTACTCTGTTATTCTATTGATTTACAAAAGATAAAACAGATCAAAGATGGTTTTCTTGCATCTTAAGGGTTGCCAGGTCATTCCTCACAAGCGTCTGTGCAAGCTTGCTCAGGGTTCTCTGGTTTCCTCTAACTTCCTAAAAAATACCAACAGGTGGTTTGCCTAATGGAGTTGTCACATTAGTGTCCTGGAATCGTTTCTGAGAAAGTCTGGTTCATTTGGTCAGTGAGAACATAACCGTTCGGCACTCTGGAGCTGTGCCCGAGTCTGCTGGAAAAGTTGGTTCTCGAGAACGATACATCATAACTGGGCATGTATCAAATCAGATATGGAACCGATCGTACCTGAGAATAGAAGTAGATCTCTGTTTAGATTCAACGTCATCAGTGCCGTCAGCCTTTTCCGAAATCTCTGTGTGCTTGTACAGTACCATGCAAGTACAGTAGTGTGCGCCAATCTCATGAACGCTGGTCAGTGGGGGAGTGGGGAGTGGAGAGCAATAATTCCTGGACACTCATGCCTTGTGCCCAGTGATCCACTTAAAGACCTTGGATCCAACGTGATCCTGCAGGGCAAAGCAGTTATTGATTTACTGGTTTAGGATTACAGTATGGCAGTCAGTTTAGCCTTGGACACCCAATGACAAGCTTTCTAAATAGATATATGACAGAAGCACTGCTCAGTAGAGTGCTATTCAGGAATGTTTTGAGTCTAGGAAGGAAGTATTCAGATAAGTTGGGACCAGCTAATTGATACATTGTAACTTAAATTATTTTATATTAGCCTTAATTTAAGTTGGAGAATAAAGCATTCATATTGCTTTTACATATACCACTTACTTAACTGTAATTTTAAGTGGTGCAGTGGGGTAGTGATGGCACACAGTAAATGGTTAAGGTTTTGGGTTAGCGATCGGAAGGTCAGAGGTTCAAGCCCCAGCACCACCAAACTACTGTACTACTGTTGAGCTATTCAACCTTTAACCCTATTTGCTCCAGGGATGCTGAATCCAGGCTAACCCTGTGTTCTGACCCAAGCTTACTAACTGGGACATGCAGAAAAAAAAATCACTATGCTGTAAAGTACTGCACATGTGACAAATTAAATCTTAAATGATAGTTTAAATTAGATACACATTTAGCTGACAAAAGCTAACCTGACATTACGTCTCCTGGGCTAGGCTGCAGGCCCCCCCGTGATAGATTATGTATAGATGATGAAGAAAATGAGACATCCCCATAGAAGAGGAAAATATTAAAAGATACTTGGTTGTGAAAGCGCATTTCTATGAGTCAGCTTTTCAAGAAATAACAGTCAACGGTCGTTATAATGCTATAACAGTTGCAACATGGGGATGGGCCAGCAAAAAAGGCTATATGCTTTGGTATTTTTTTTTAAGTAGTGTGAATTAAGTTTATGTTAAATATACATGAAAATATATATTAAAAAGTGTTATTTCTACAGTATTTCAGGTTTGTACAGTAGTGCTTAACCAACTGTATATCACTAAATAAAAGTTATTGTAGGGTATATGTATAGTTATTATAGGGTAATGTACTGTAATTATGAGTGTCATAAGTACCATAAGAAGAAGAATTTAAAAATAAAAAGCATCTTTGCACAATATTAGTAGATCTGTGTCAGAAAAGGCAGATGGGACATTTGGGGAGAGGTTCTGTAGTTGTAACATCTACAAATGGCATTTATATAACCTATATTACCTGTTAGATTAATTATTTTAACATTCATATTCATTATATTTTCAACTATGTGCAGTACCTCACTAGCAGGTGGTTTAGTACAGGCTTATATAAAATGTCCATGTATATTCCTGCATGACCCTGACCAAGCTACTGAAGATGTCTTAATGACTTAATAAGCAGGTACTAAACCATATTCCATTATTATAAAAATATATACTGTACTGTATATACATATACACACACACAGTATATATAGGTGTACAAAGATGTAAGAGTTTTGTAACATCTTCCTTTTTTCCCCAGAACCCCAGGATATGATTTATAAAAAAAAGTTAAAATGATATTAGTTTAAAAGAATAGAATAAAATAATAATTTAAAATAAGTGATTTTAGTGCTGCAGAACGTATTTACAAGTATCTTATTTGCTGTTTCACATTTTCACCTTCATCTTACCTACTCAAAACCATCCAAAACATCAGTAGGTGGATTGACTACTCTAATTTAGCCCTACATTGTATATGTGTGTGTACTTGATAACTGTAATGAACTGCTGTTCAATTTAAGATTTATTCCTGCTTCATGCCTAATTGTCCTGAGATAGGACATCTTTGGATCCACTAAATCAATTATTTCAAATGAATAAACAAATAAATAAACAGTAATAAAGAGTTTTATGGTTTGCAGAAGAAAGGTTATTTTGCTGTGCATGGACATCCAATTACATGATCTCTGGACACACAAGTATAATTCCATAGACTTTCTTCTTTCTTTTATACTGTATATGTTAAAGGACAAATTTTTTTATGATCACTTACCATGATATCAATCTGTGTCTTTTTTACAGGTGTAATATGAGGAAGGAGTATTAGCAAACCTAACATAAATTCGATCTGGATTTCTGTCATTCTACGAGGATTAAGCACAGCCTTGACCATGCATCAGGAGCAGCACATTTGACTAATAGGGTGAACTGATCGACTGTTCAACCAGGTGCATCGTGGATTTAGCTGTAGCTGGACTCCAGTTGCCGGATGCAGAACCTTTTTGAGCAGAACTTAGACATGGCCACCGCTCTGCTTGCAGGAGAGAAGCTGAAGGAGTTGATAATGCCTGGTTCCACGCAGGATGAGAAGGGTGGTGCACTAGCTGGGCTCATGGTGCAGCTCAAACTGGAGCTGCCCTTTGACCGAGTTGTCACCATAGGAACAGTCATCATCCCCATCTTACTAGTCACTCTGGTCTTTACACGGAACTTTGCAGGTTGGTGCTTTGCATTCGGCTTTTCTACACAACTCAGTTAAATGTTGTTTGCCAGTCTGAATTACTGATATATAGTACACAGAGAGTTTTTGAATGAGACATCCCCATTGGACTGGGATGCTGTCAGACCAAAAAGGGTTTATTTTTTTGTTACATAACAGTGAGAGTGAGTGGTCAGATGTGAAGCAGGAAAAAGAAAGACCACATACAGAGAAACAGAGCAGAGCAGATGCATTTGCCTGACCCTTATTGACCGCTTGGTCATAGTCAATATTGCAGGCATGTGATGATCTCTAGTTAAGACCAAGTACAAATTTGAGTGATGTTGCTAAAATTAAAAACGTGTGAGCCAGAATTCAAAGACCATTCTGATATATGTAATTAAATCAGCACCTCCATAAAGCTGGGGAAGCATGAAGTGCTCTAAAACCTCCTGTTAGACAACTGCACAGACCTGATAAAACACAGTGAACCAACACCGGCAGATGACATCACTTCCCAAACCACCACTGACTGTGCAAACTTTAAACTGGATCTCAGGCAACTTGGATTTTGTTCCTCTCCTCTCTTCCACCAGATTCTGTGATCTTGATTTCCAAATTAAATGCAAAATTTACTTTTATCTAAAAAGAGGACTTTGGCCCACTGAGCAACAGTCCAATTCTTTTTGTCCTTAGCCCAGGTACGACGCCTCTGATGTTGTCTATGGTTTATACAAGGCTTGACACAAGGAATGCGACAGTTGTAGCCCATGTCCTGGATACATTTACGTATGCATGGTAGATAGAGAAGCATTGATCCAGCTGCAGGCCACTCCTTGAGAAGCTTCGCCAAATTCCTTAATGGGTTTTGTTTCACAATCCTCTCAAAGCCGCGGTTATCTCTGTTGTTCAATTTTTCCTTCCATTCAACTTTCCATTAGCGTGCTTGGATACAGCATTCTGTAAACAGCCAGCTTTGTCAAGTCAGCAGTCTCCCCATGATTGTGTAGCCTACTGAACCAGACAAAGAGACCATTTAAAGACTCAGGAAACATTTGCAGGTGTTTTGAGTTCATTGGCTTATTAGAGTGTGACATCATGAGTCTCCAATATTGAACTTTTTCACAATATTCTAATTTTCTGCGAATTTTCTTAAAATTTTTATTAGCTGTAAGCCATATAGTTAAACCTTGGATTGCGAGCATTATTTGTTCCGGAAGTGTGATTTTTATACTGTAGCCAAACACTCGTACTGTATATCAAAGAGAATTTCCCCATAAGAAATAATGGAAACTCCAATGATTCTTTTCTCAGCCCAAAAGTATTCATTGAAAAATAATTAATACAAAATATAAAGTGAAAATAAAACAAATTAACCTGAACTTTACCTTTAATAAGAATCCCAACAGAGCAGTGTGTGTATGATGCTGAAGTATTATAAGAGGAGAGAGGGAGTAGATAAGAACCATTGGCTTAGTTGTGATCATGTGACGCTCGGCAGACAAACCGCATGCGTACTACTCATAAATCATTTATTAAAAAGTTTTGCTTGTCTTGCAAAACGCTCGCAGATCAAGTTAATTGCAATTGGTATGAAGCTTTTGATGATAGCAGTCACACCTCTATTCATCGACATATATATATGCGTGTGTGTGTGTGTATATATATTTAAAAAAAATAAATAAATAAAAAAAAAAAAATATATATATATATATATATATATATATATATATATATATATATATATATATATATATTTAACTAGAATTACTTAAATTATTAGACACAGAATAGACTATGCAATGCAGTAGTAGTGTACAAAAAAATAAGTATGCACAATGAAAACAAAACAATGTGGTCATACATGTTCACTTCATTACAGAGGAGTATATAATGTGGTCTTTTAAAAAATGCAGAAAGACTGTATAAACAATAAGACAAAAAAGACATGTTGTCCTTGAGATGTACAAGTTTAGCAAGTTTTCATGAGTCCAATTTTGTTTTACTGGCAGTGCAGTCAAGTTGTACAAGTTGTGTACAATGGGACAGTATGGAAAACGCCAAAAAAAAAAAAAAGGTAGTGATTTTTAAATTTAAAATGGAACAGTAAAGCATTTACCACTTGAAATTCTTTTTCACAACACTTAAAAGACATTTAGGGACAGAAGACACCAAGTGATGAAGTGTTTCAGGTGGAATTTAGTCCCATTCTTTCTGTAAACAAGTCTTAAGGTGGGCAACAGTACGGGGTCTTCGTTGTTGCATTTTGCTCTTTAAAAATGCGGCAAACATTCTCTATTGTAGGCACGTCGGGACTGTAGGCAGGCCAGTCAAGTACCTGTATCCTCTTCCTCCATGTGTGCAGAATGTGGTTTCGCATTGTCTTGTTGAAATATGCATGAATGTCCCTGGAAAAGATGTCTTTGGAAGTCGACGGCGTTTCTGGACACTGTTAACATAGGGCTTCCTATTGGCACAGTACAGTTTTAACTGACATTTGTGGATGTAACTAAGTATTGTGATACTTGACAAAGGTTTGCCAAAGTAGTCCTGAGCCCATGTGGTGATATCATTTATAGATGAATGACGATTCTTCATGCAGTGTCGAGGGATCGGAGATCACGGTGGTTCAGCTTAGGCTTGCGCCCTTGTCCTTTATGCACTGAAATTCCTCCAGATTCTTTGAATCTTTTAATTATGTTATGCACTGTTTAAGGTGCATATCTTTGCTCCTAAAGGACTAGACCTTTCTTGGATGCTGCTTATGCTGGTGGCTCAGTGGTAGGTGTTTCGCCTGCCATGCGGAAGGCCTGGGTTCGATTCTCAGCCAGTGCTCAAACCCACCAGCCACTTGATCCAGTGCCGGTCCCAAGCCCAGATAAAATGGGAGAGTTGCGCCAGGAAGGGCATCTGGTGTAAAACCTGTGCCAAGTTGTTGTGCGGACTGGATATTCCGCTGTGGCGACCCCTTGCTGGGAGCAGCTGAAAGATCAACAACAACTTGATTACTAGCCCTAAATTGCTCGTGTCCCAACCTTTTTTGGGATGTGTTGGAGGTCTGAATGACAGGAAAGGATGTATATTTACAAATGAAATGAACTTGACCAGACAAAACATGAAATATTTTGTGTCTGCAATGAAATACAAGTCAAAGTAAATTTAGACATCAGTACTTTCTTTTTTTATTTGCGTTTTCTATACTGTCCCAACATTTTCTGATTTGGGGTTGTACAAACCAAGTACAGTATAACCTGAACTCCAAACCCATAATGCACTTCTTACAGACTAAAATAATAAATTTTTACATGCTTACACCAAATGAATCCCTCAGTTTGGTAAGTATTACTCCGTCTTTAAATTAAATGTGTCGTTAAAAATAACATCATTTTTAATCACACTACTGTTTACAGCGTTTTGCCTGAATGCTGGCCAGCACTACTGGGTTTAAGTGTTAGAAATCAGTGGAGATCACACAATGTGGTCGGGTAAAATAGTGGGAGCAAATGAGAGAGTGTAAAGAGTAAGGAATAATAGGAAAAAAATGGTGACTTTAAACTAAATGCTGAGTCAGTTTGACTGCATAGCAGTAGAAACCTGCTGTGAGGTAGCTCAGAGGCACAAGAAGAGCATCGGGCTAGATTACGAAATAATCTGAATAGCCCTTAGTAATAGCATTTAATAATTTTAATAATAGGAATAAAATGACTTCTCTAATTACGAATATTGAAATGATCTGTGGATATCTCCAATCCAATAGCGCCTCTTGAAAACCTAATATTCTGGTTCCCCAACGTTGATGAAGTAGCTCTGTTCACTTGCCATGGTATACTCAGGGACCCTTGCAATCATCCTACTTAAACCCAAACAAATCCTTCACCATTCAGGATCCATATACTGTACTTGCTGGGGATGTGCAAATCATTTCACTTCTATTACATCAGAACTGCTAGTATTCCTAGTGGCAGGACTACAGTAGCTCCTTTGCTGTCAGATTATCTGCAGCACAATTTAAGTATGTGAAACTGATAGATGATTTTCAGGAAGATGGTTCTCAAGCTCATGCAGGGTAATGTTGTTTGGAGAGATCTTTGCCAGACATATGAATTATCTTGTTATAGGATACCTTTATAAAAGCTGCTTCTAATGGCTTTTTTTTCATATCATTCTGTTTCAGAGGAGTCAATATACTGTTATACGCCACACAATTTCACTCGTGACCAAGCACTCTATGCAAGAGGTTACTGCTGGACAGAGCTACGTGATGCTATTCCTGGGGTTGAGCCTGAACTCCGACCATCTCTGTTTGAGCACAAGTTTCTGCCCTATGCTTTACTAGCGTTCGCTGGTATCATGTATATCCCAGCGCTTAGCTGGGAGTTCCTCGCATCCACACGCCTTACCTCTGAACTCAACTTTCTACTCCAAGAGATTGACAATTGCTACCACCGTGCAGCTGAGGGCAGAGCACCCAAGATCGAGAAGCAGATCCAGTCCAAAGGGCCAGGGATCAGTGAGCGTGAGCGGCGGGAGATCATCGAGAATGCAGAGAAGGAGAAAAGCCCAGAGCAGAATCTTTTTGAAAAATATCTAGAGCGACGAGGGCAAAGTAACTTTTTAGCCAAGCTTTATCTAGCTAGGCATTTAGCCATCATCTGTCTGAGCTCCATTCCCATCTCCTACCTGAGCGCATATTATGCTCGGCAGCGGCAAAATGAGTTCACGTGCATGCTGGGTGAGCCACCTGACATCAGCAGCATCCCTGAGTTGCGCCTCAGTGTCAACTGCAAGCTGCCAGCTGTGCAGCTCCAGCGCATTATGGCTGCTGTAGACATCTCACTGCTCTGCAGCGTGAACCTAATCATTTTAGTCAATCTACTGCACCTATTCGTCGTCCGCAAATCCAACTTTGTTTTCGACAAGTTGTACAAAGTCGGCATCAAAACGCGGCGGCGCTGGCAGAAGTCTCAGTTTTGTGATATTAACATCCTGGCCATGTTCTGTAACGAAAACAGGGACCACATCAAGTCTCTAAACAGGCTGGATTTTATAACTAACGAGAGTGACCTTATGTATGACAACGTAGTGCGACAATTATTGGCGGCATTAGCTCAGTCTAACCATGATGCCACACCCACTGTTAGAGACTCTGGGATTCAGACGATTGACCCCAACCTGGATCCATCTGTACTGGGAGTTGGAGAAATGGGAGTAGAAACAGTGATCAAAAGACCACGGAAAAAGATCAAGTGGATCCCTACATCGAATCCTCTGCCTCAGTCATTTAAAGTACGCACACATGGTTCTGTTTATACCTTGTCATTATAGTACATAAGCTCAGTTGAAAAATCATGCTAGAATATTTTTTATTTATCCAGATCTCACTGAATAACATTCTGAACCAACATCCATACATCTTCACTGACTCTTATACTGTAGGCAAACTGTCTGCTAAACATTCTAGTTCAATATTTAAAGTAAATTTTTTTTTTAATGATTATTCAGGAACCTCTAACATTGACTCGATTGGAGAACAGTATAAAAGCAGAAAAAGCTAAACCTGTGCGGAGGAAGACTGTAGCAGATACCATCATTGCTCCTCTACTGGACACCAAGAGCACGCAGTATCCTCCTAGAGGTAAATCACTATAATTACATAACACAAGGTAGGAGAATGATTCTATTAATGATAGATTTTTATTTGTTTTTATATATTAATTAATCCAAAGGAAAGACACTTGATAAAGGATCAATTTCTAATCTTGCAATGCAAACCGTTCCTGTTTGGGGTTTTAATGTAATATTGTATTTAATATATGTGAGTTGGCCTGGAAAGCATTGCTTTGGCTAAATCCTGAAAACCTCAAATTCTATCAACATGTTTCATCAAAAGATGTTCAAATGTTTGTTTGACTGTCTTCCTGAAAAGATCAAAGTGCTATTTTCTCCTAAAAATTATTTCTCCTAAATATTCTAAAAAGAATCATTTTTCTTTACTTGTGACTACATGGAAAACAGAAACTTTAGGAAACACTCAAAAAAACATTTAAATTACTGTAAGGGCATAATTTCCACTTTTCAAATTATATATACTGAGTAAAAGAAAATGCAAAAAATTGGCATGTTTAGGTTAAACTAATTAAGTACAATTCAGCATGAAGAGCATTCCAGTCAACTGGGACTTTTAATGACATTTTGTGTGAATGAAGACATAAAACCGATTGACATTTACATGAGACTTAAAGCACAGTAGAGTGATGAGACTTTCAGCTGCAGTAAAACATGTGAATGGTGCAAATGATTTAAAGAAGTCTATGTGTCCATAAATGATGATCCTGGCCCAGATGGTTTGGAGCCCACTGCAGTCATTCCTGTGAACAAGTGAGTGGAAGGCCTGATCTTTTAAAAATCGACAGATAACAGCCAACTTGCAGTAGAGACGCATCTGTCTGTGCATCTGGAAACTGTGCACACAATCATTCTCCAATGCAGGAACTTGGCTGAGAGTTATTGCCACATCCCCATACAATCCTGACCTTGCTCTAAGTGATTTCCTCACGTTTGGGCTGTTAAAGGAGCTTCGTTGGTCCATTAAAATGAGGCCAGCGTTTCAGACGTGAAGCAGACAGCTCGATGATGGCTCCGGCATACATAGGAATCTTTCGTCCTTGATGGCATCCAAGCACTCATAATAGTATTCTGTTATTCTGTAAGTCCTGGTTTGATTTGAGCTCACCTCATGCATTACAAACTTCATTTAAAAGTTACACAAGGCCGAATCATTAACAACCTTACATTCAGTAAGTTTCTGAGTACATTAAGCTGTATTTAAAATGATGTTCCTGCAGTGTTCTTAACCATTTTGAATAGTGTGAATGAACATGTTTTTTTAATATTTAATACTTGAAAATTTGAATGTTTTATATCATGTGTTTCTTATGATATTAAGAACACATTCTACCACGTTACAATGGTTAGTTGGATTGAGGAATAGATTGAGGTATAGAACAGGGAAACACTGTTGGAAGGTTATACTTTTCTAGACTTGACTCTTTTATTTTATGGAAACACTGTTGTAGGGTTCCACATAACAGTAAACGTACGTAGATCCCTTAAAAGTTCTTGATGCGACTTTTTCGTCCCTCAAACTGTATTATATAAATTAATTGACATGATCTTTGTTTTTCATAACTCCTTAAAACTAAAATCTACAGAAAACAACAATGGGACAGAGAAAAAGCACACTCGGAATTTCTCCCTGGATGTCCATCCGTACATGGTGACCACCCAGAAGCCTAAATCGGAAGCGAATAATCCACAGCCCCCAGCTGCTGACCATCCTCTGGACACCACTTACATAGAGGGCACACACACTGTAGTCCATGTCTCCTCAACGCTTACAGGTAATCATTTTATTTATTATGTAAGGATATAAATACAATGGAAGCTTGGATTGTGAGTAAGTTGGTCTGCAAGAGTTTTGCAAAACAGGCAAATTTTTTAAATAAATTTTAACTTGATAACGAGCGAGGTCTTGAAATACGTGTAGTACGCATACGCTTTGTCTGCCGAGGGTCACGTGATCACAACTGAGCCTTTTTTCCCCAATGGTTCTTCTTTCTCTCACACTGTGGTATTGTGGGTAATCGTCTTACATGCCCGGTCACAGTGCGCGTGCATCAATCAGATGTTCAACATCCGTTTGCATGAACTGTTTACTATAACATTGTGACCAGGTGTGTGTGTGTGTGCATGTACAGTAAAGCATTTTAATAATTTTGTGTCCAAGTATAGTGAGTGTTCTTAAACTGCACTGCAACAATGGCCCCCGTGAAGAAAAAAGGTTAAAAGGCTGTATCAGTTTAACAACAAGGCAATGTCACATTTCTGCGAAATCCTTAAAAGGAGGAAAAAGCAAGTGTCATTAGAGAGGTTCCTTTTTAAAGAAGTTTGCCGACAGAGCAGTGATTCCATTAGTGTGTGTGTGTGTGTGTGTGTATTTGCATTGCTGAATGTGTGAAAAGTCATCCTACACAGTAGACCCGCTACTACAGGTTACAGGTAAAAAAATGTATTTTAACTTTATATTCTGTATTAATTTCTTTTATGAATATTTTGTGTTGCGGAACAAATCATTTGAGTTTCCATTATTTCTTATGGGGAAAATTTGCTTTGATATACAAGCACACTTCCGGAACGAATTATGCTCGCAATACAAGGTTTAACCATATGAAATTATTTAAAGAATAAAAAACTGTTCAAAAATAACTATAAAAAAAAATGTTATTACTATTATACTGGAGAAATGTGCCAATGCTGACAGTTTGCAATCAGGTTAGTTCCTGGGGGGGTTTACACTACCCCAATCCCCCTTTGAATGAGTTCATTATAAACCTTGCATGTAAAACTATTGTCAGAGTTGCAGTTACAGGACATTAATCAACACCTTCCTGTGGCAAGACTTGCTATAATAGTTTAGGATTAGGGTTATGTATGTATAAATCTAATATTAATATTTGTTTTTGTTTCACATCCTTCTTAAACTCTTCAGAAAAGAATGACCCTCCTCCTCAATCCACCACCAACGCATTTTCCACTGTGACCTTGTCTACCACCTCTTTTATAAATGGAGTAACATCTAGTTTGCTTCCTTCTGAATCACCGAAAACCAACGAGCCTCTCAAAGCAAACCCAGAGCCTGTGAGTCAGCCTGCATCGTACAGCTGTAACCCGTCACATCCTCTGCTCAGCATCCACCACACTCTCTACGAGGAGGAGGAAGAGGAGCAAGGCCACAGGGACAAACTGGTAGAAAGACCTGGTGAGCTCATCGCTGCTGGAGAGTGCTGATGGAGCGCACAAAAAGACAAGCACATATTCACACCTCTCATCATTTGACCTTAGCACCAAGCCAGAGAAGGGTATATTCTTTATAACCACCTCACCCGAAGCAGAAGCCACAATTTATCACCTACTGTGCTTTAGGTGAAAAACAACGAGGTCAGAGATTTTGTACTGTCGACCAGGTAGAGGGACAGCGAAGTGACATGATTGCACTTACAGTTATTTAGAAAACATATTTCTTTGCAAGTAGACAACCAATTACAATGAAACATATCACTGAAGAGTAGGAAGTCATTTCTCTGACTAAGTGCAAATACAGGTGCTTACTTGAACGGAATGTTTTCCTGTAACATTCCAAAGCTAAGGACCCGGATTCATCGATTATCATAAAACATAATGATGAGAAATATTTTGTGCTTTATACATCTCCGTGTTCACGTCTTACATCAAACATAACGTATCCTACTTATAGATTGTTCTGTGGATTTCAGCAGGTATCCAATGCAATATCGCATATTTATCCTTAAATTATGCAAATGCACACAACCCTTGTTGCAATAATATGCATATTTAAAATATCCATACTGTATATACAAAACACATAGATATATGTTGCATTATTTAAATCATGTGATTCTTCAACCTTAGGATTGAGGTCTGTTCTTTGTCATAGTGTGGTTCATTAGTTCAGGTCCAAATTGTGAATGTTCTCAGTATCATCAAATTATCTCATTTTGAGAAATGGGTACTATTACACAACAGCAAACACTGCATCTTTATGTGATCTAATATAATTATTTGAACACCTGGCCATTAATTAAAAGAAACATGTCTGGAGTTGTACTGTAAAACCGCAGTCCCTCCAGCAGAAGCACCAGCTGACCATTCATTAAGAATGCCATTACTGTACCTTTACAGATAAATGCTGCATTGACGCATCTGAAATCTACTGATTCACCACTTTCTCTGACACATGACCCATTTCCTGGATTGAAAAGAAGTACAAAATACTCACCTTTTGTCTACATATGCCACTACATTATAAAGCACATCTGTAATTACCAGTTACATCTCACTCCAGCATTTCTACAGGGCCAGTGCAACATTTTAACTGCAACTCTGGCAAAAACTCTATGTTACCAAAAACGCACAGAGACACTTTTATTCTGTATTCCTATTACCTGTTTGAATGTTGTCTGAAAAATATAAGACATCATGTAATGTTAAAACGTTGTGCTTAGTATAGCTAATCAAAGATTTATGAAAATCAAGCTGCCAATCCCTCATGAGCAGTCAGTACATGGACATCCATTCAGCACACTCTTTGTTTTAAATGTTTATCCAAGCAAATAATGTTGGGATTATTATCAGACACACTGCTGAGTGAGAAAATGTGATGGGCAGGTTTGGTCTTCAGGACAGGAATGTACTGTAGAAGGACAGATGGTGTTGGACTTTGCAAAGAGGATGGAAATGGCAGTAGTAAATACTTTCTTCCAGAAGAGGCAGGAACATAGGGTGACATATAAGAGCGGAGGCAGAAGCACTCAGGTGGACTACATCTTGTGTCAACGTTGTAATCTGAAAGAGATCAGTGACTGCAAAGTGTTGGTAGGGGAGAGTGTAGCCAGACAACACAGAAAGGTGGTGTGTAAAATAACCCTGGTGGTGAGGAAGGTGAAGAGGACAAAGGCAGAGCAGAGGACAAAGTGGTGGAAGCTGAGAAAGGAAGAATGTTGTGTAGTCTTTAGGGAGGAGTTGAGACAGGCTATGGGTGGTCAGAAGGTGCTTTCAGTTGACTGGACAACTACAGCCAATGTGATCAGGGAGACAGGTAGGAGGGTACTTGGTGTATCATCAGGTAAGGGAAAAGTGGACAAGGAGACTTGGTGGTGGAATGAGGAAGTCCAGGAGTGTATACAGGGAAAGCGTCTAGCTAAGAAGAAGAGGGACACAGAGGACTGAAGAGAGTAGACAGGAGTACAGGGAGATGCAGCGTAAAGTGAAGGTCGACAAAGAGCATATGAGGACTTGTATGCTAGGCTGGACAGTAAGGAGGGAGAGGTGGTTCTGTACAGGTTGGCGAGGCAGAGAGATAGAGATGGGAAGGATGTGTAACAGGTTAGAGTGATTAAAGATAGAGATGAAAATGTACTAACAGATGCTAGGAGGGTGATGGGAAGATGGAAGGAGTATTTTGAGGAGTTGATGAATGAGGAAAACGAAAGAGAACAAAGAGTAGAAGAGGTGACTGTTGTGGAGCAGGAAGTAGCAAATATTAGTAAAAGTGAGGTGAGAAGGGCGTTGAAGAGGATGAAGAGTGGAAAGGCTGTTGGTCCTGATGACATACCTGTGGAGGTATGGAAGTGCTTAGGAGAGGTGGCAGTAGAGTTTCTGACTAGTTTGTTTAACGAGATCTTGGAGAGTGAGAGGATTCCAGAGGAATGGAGGAGAAGTGTATTGGTGCCGATTTTTAAGAACAAGGGAGATGTGCAAAGCTGTGGCAATTACAGAGGTATAAACCTAATGAGCCATACAATGAAGCTGTGGGAAAGAGTAGTGGAAGCTAGGTTAAGGGCAGAGGTGAGCATTTGTGAGCAGCAATATGGTTTTATACCTAGAAACAGATGCAGTATTTGCTTTGAGGATGCTGGTGGAGAAGTACAGAGAAGATAATAAAGAGTTGCATTGTGTCTTTGTAAATTTAGAGAAAGCATATGACTGGGTGCCGAGAGAGGAGCTGTGGTGTTGTATGAGGAAGTCCGGTGTGGCAGAGGTATCTTAGGGTGGTGCAGGACATGTATGAGAACGCTAAGACAGTGATAAGATGTGCTGTAGGTCTGACAGAAGAGTTCAAGGTGAAGGTGGGTCTGCATCAAGGATCGGCTCTAAGCCCCTTTTTGTTTGCTATGGTGATGGACAGGATGACAGATGAGGTAAGACAGGAGTCTCCATGGACTATGATGTTTGCAGATGACATTGTGCTTTGTAGCGAGAGCAGCAAACAGGTGGAGGAAAATTTGGAGAGGTGAAGGTTAGCAGCAGCAAGGTGGAATACATGTGTGTGAATGAGAGTGTGCAGGATTTTAAGTACTCAGGGTCAACAGTCCAGAGCAACGGAGAGTGTTCAAAGGAGGTGAAGAGGCAGGTACAGGCAGGTTGGAATGGGTGGAGAAAAGTGTCAGGTGTGTTGTGCGATAAAAGAGTATCAGCGAGAATGAAAAGAAAAGTACAGGACAGCAATTCTCTACGGCTTAGAGACAGTGGCACTGAAGAAAAGACAGGAGGCAGTGCTAGAGGTAGCAGAGCTGAATATGTTGAGGTTCTCTTTGGAAGTGACAAGGATGGATAGGATCAAGAATGAGTTCATCAGAGGGACAACCCATGTTAGATGTTTTGGAGATAAAGTCAGAGAGGCCAGATTGAGGTGGTTTGGACATGTTCAGAGGAGAGATTGTGAATATATCGGTAGAAGGATGCTGAGGTTGGTACTGCCAGGCAAGAGGTCTAAAGGAAGACCAAAGAAGAGATTTATGGATGCAGTGAGTGAGTGAACGAATATGAGCTTAGATCACAGACTTTGAGTTACTTACATCGAAATTAGGTGAACTGTGTAGTATTTACACATCCTCGTAAGCATAATGTAAATGGGCTTTTTAAATATTTGGTTGCAAATCCAATACACTCAATGATTGCCTGGAGGCTGAAACCATAGACATCACCAGTCACTGGGTTTCATCCCTGGTGACGTTCTGGCAAATTTTTAAAGCAGTTGTGGTCAGTTCCTGCTTGTCTTTGCGGTGTTTTGCCATTATCGAGTGAAATGCTTTCAGTTGCATTCACTCAGTTCAATTTCAATGACATTTTATTTGTATAGCACTTTTAAAAATTGTCAGTGTCGTAAAGCAGCTTTACACAATCAAAATAATTATTTAAGTTTGTAGAATGTGAATGTGTATGAATCAAAATGGTCAGATAGTCCCCGATAAGCAAGCCCAGGGCGACAGTGGCAAGGAAAAACTCCCTGAGATGGTAATAGGAAGAAACTTTGAGAGGAAACAGACTCAACAGCGAACCCATCTTCATTTGGGTGATAACAGAAAGCAGGAATTGAACTGCATTTATACTGTGTGTTAGGTGGCAGGCAGTTCAGTATAACAGTTGATGTTAATTGATGTTAATATGGGGTCCAGGTAGTTATTGGAGGCTCAGGTAGACTCGTAGGAAATTCCAGTCCTGAACTATCGAGCAACTGCAGCCAAGTCAAGTCCTCAGAGAAACAGCTGTCAATATCAGTCAAGGCCAGAACCGTCTTCATAGTAGAGTGAAACCGTCCCCAGACACTGGACGCATCACAAAGAGACACACGGGGCATCCATGTGACGAGATCTCCAACCAGAAGCGGGGCACCAGAATGAGTCAGACAGGTCCAGAGGGCAGAGGGGGTCTGGATCAGTGGCAGCTGAGGAACGACATGTGTAGCTCGTCAGAGAAAGGGAAAGAGAGAGAGGGTGAGAGAGAGCAAAAGAGGAGAGAGCAGAAGAGGAGAGATAACAGTTAGCTATGGTCACAGTCACATAATGTATAAGGTGAATGTACATTTAGTGTAGAGTGCAAGCAGGGACTCCGGCAGGACTAACTATAACAGCATAACTTAAAGGGAGTCCAGAAGGGAACACAGACATGAGGGCTCCCTGAGATGTAAAGCAAACAATCACCTCACCGTCAACAAACCTGAGTGATCAATGAGAGTGGGGAAGACAGCATCTAAACATATCAGTTCTCTACTCTACAGTTCTCTACAGTACAGTACTCTATGTCCATGAGTCTCCCAGATCTGCTCCTTTATCAAAGGCAAATCTATTTACATATAGGTTAAATAAATAGGTTTTTAGCCTAGACTTAAACACTGAGACTGTGTCTGAGTCCCAAACATTCTTTGGAAGACTGTTTCATAACTTTAGGGCTTTGTAAGAAAAAGCTCTGCCCCCTGCTGTAGTTTTCATAATATGCGGTATTGACAAGCAGCCTGCATCCTTTGATTGAAGTAGGCGTGGCGTAGGAGTTCACTCAGATACTGTACTGCGGCGCGAGACCATTTAATGCTTTATATGTCAAAAGTAGTATTTTAAAATCAATGCGAATTTTCACAGGGAGCCAATGAAGTAAGTATAAGATAGGGGTGATGTGCTCATATCTTCTGGTTCTAGTGAGGACTGTCGCTGCTGCATTCTGGACTAACTGAAGCTTGTTTATGCACCTAGTTGAACAACGAGACAGTAAGCCTTTGTAAGAACAAGCTCTGCCCCCAGTTGGATTCAAGTCACTTGGCCATTGTAAAACATTTAACTTCCTTGCCGTTTTTCTTTAAAGTATGGTTTAAACTATAGTCCATCTGCAGTGTGAAGTATTTTGCTGAGTCTAAGCAGACAATATCGCCCTATATACTGTAGGGGCAGGGGTGGCTCAGTGCTTACGGTGTTGGCCTACTAATTGGAAGGTCCCAGCCACCAAGGCTGTTGAGCCCATGTTCAAGTCTCTTAACCCTCAACTGCTCAGATGTTTAGTGAGATAAAAAAAAAAAGTAAGTCACTCTGGATTACGGAGTCTGCCAAATGCTATATACAGTACATATTAACTTAAAAAATATCCTATTTTGTTAGCAGTCACCTTGTCAATTAGTGCATGGAAACTACTTCTACTTGCAGCCATACACACCCCTGACATAAAATGGGAGCAGTTCTTTTCCTACATCTTGCTCTCCTTAATTTTAAATTTTAAAGATGTTTTGAAGGAAGACCAACTTTTGTCTTGTGGCTTACCAGTTATTTATATCTTATTAAAAAAATCCCATATTGGTGAAGCCTTCTTTTTATTGTTGGCTTTAACGCAGATACCCCTGCTTCCTTGATGGTGTCGTGGCCCTGTTGTGAAGTGTTTTTTCTTTATTAGGGAAATAATCTTTCTTTTATTTTTGTCTTTTTTTGCTTCACTAGCAATGACAGTTCTTTGGATTTCATTTCAAAAGTTAACATCATCATCAAAATGTGTCATCATCGAAAGTTAACGACATCATCATAATTCCAATTGACTTTGAAGCTGCTGAATTGTTTAAGGGAAATAATGAGGAAATAACACACAGTCGCCCATGGAACAGCTGAATTGTCCAATTATCTTGTGTCACTGTACTTTAGTACACTTTTCATACAATTTTTATATAAATACCCTCAAATTGTATATGTTTTCATCTACCCGTTACGTTCATATTATTTTTGTTTTATTTCAACGTTACTGTATTAGCTAAAATAACAATATATTTTTCAGTGTCCAATTATTTATGGACCTGACTTGTATTGGGTGAAGTCCACTTGAATGTCATATCCTCATATTGCACCTATGGATCCTAGAGAAACTCAGTTTTGCTGTTGAGCAAGTAGGTTGCCAATTTTTAAGCTGGTAATATTGTATATGCATATGCTGCATGATATGTTGATCATATTCAGTTACAGATATGTGATCAATAAACATTTATTCCACATACACACTCAACTGCATTTACAGTATAAACTGTAGTTTAAAGGATTAATTTTTCTTTTGCTGACAGCTCTGTGGTACTTTTACTCTACTTACACTAATTAGATTAGTGTAGATAGAGATTCCTTGGGTCAAATTATAAAAATTAGATGGAACTACTTATCACTGGAAGTTGTTCAGAATGTAGCTCTAGTTGCAGATTTAACATTTTAAAATATTAATAATAATAATAAAAAACAATCAACCTAACACGACTGACTTTTGATTTTTTTCGTGCGGGCCTAACCAACCAATCCTGCAGGAATGTATAGTGTAAACATGCACCTTATTTTAGTTCTGCATGCGCAATGAGATGGGAGGATTTTAATTTAATATCTAATCTAAGCTTGACAATGAAAGTAGTGCATAGAGTACATTGTAGTCTGAACACTCATCACTCACAAAAGTGAGTACAGCTGTTTAATTTCAGCATACATTTTAGTATATCTTCTCAAAGGACAATACTATAGAAATAAAACTTGAATATGTTTGATCCTCCCTGGCATATTTTATGATGGTGCCAAATGCTTATTTGGGTGATCACCAATAGTGAAGGTGATTATATGTGTCAAATAACAGTTTTGTGCAGTAATTGCATATACACTAATCATTACACACACACACACACACACTCTGTTAAGTTTAAAATGTAGAAGAAGTGTGTCCGAGCTAAGTTTTAAGCGATTTTAGCTTGTTGTGTCCGTTGCACCTTGATACACTTACCTGTCCGAGCCCGATCGACCGGGAGAGACAAACACACATACACGCAGGCATGATGTCTGAAGATCTCTGTTTATTCTCAGCTAAGAGCCCAGATAGCAAGGTGACATTGATTCAATGTTGAAATTTCATCAGAATCATCATTTTGGTTGAGGTTGATTTTTCAATGCTAAATAATGTTGAATCAATGTTGATAATTCAATGCTTTTCTGTGTTGAAAAGACAAACATTGAATCAATGTTGATTTTTGGTTGTGGAACCCATCCTCATTCAACAATGTAAGGCAAATTAAATTAACTAAGTGCATTTCTATAAAAATGTGTATGCATGTGTGTATGTGTTTAAAACAGGTTAAAAAATTGACTACGAGAGATTTGCCATGGTGCTTAAAAAAATAAAATAAATAAATAAATAAAATAATTAAAAAAAAAAAAAAAAAAAAAATATATATATATATATATATATATATATATATATAGTTATTAAGGAAAAAAAATAATTTGACGGTAAGTTTTGTGTATTTACCTTGCTGCCTACACTCTAAAAAATGCTGGGTTGTTTTTTCTACCCAAACGCTGGGTTGCCGCTGTTGGGTCATTTTTCTGGGTTATTTACAGAGAGTTGGGTAGTTTTTGTGTAACCCAGCTGCTGGGTTGAAGTTTGATTGGCCCCTCCCCCAAAGTTCACCGGTGGATTCAGCGGCTGTCACTCAGCTTCGTGTCTCTTGAGCTCCCACACCGCTGATGACGGTTCATCCTCCTCGGACATTTAAGGGGAAATGGCGTTAAATACAAGGTCTGTATACACATGTTCACTCACCTAATTCACATATGACTGAAAAATTATTACTATATGTAACATTTATTACTGTTACCGTGTTAAGGTTACACACAAACTTTCCGGCTGGTCTGAGGTACTGGATGATAATTTAGCTGAGAATAGCTGCTAGCCATAAACCCCACCTGTGTATGAAAGAAACGGCTAAGATGTCTGAGCTTTTTATCTTTCTCTGTAGAATGTTTGCAGGGTTACGAAGATGGTGAAGTGATGAATGAACGCTAAACTGTTAACTGTAGGGCTACCATGACCAGGCATTTAGTTAGTTTGCTAGCATTAGCAACCACTTTAGAACTTTATTAAACTCACTGCTTGAGACAATAAAATGCTGGTGTTACAAAACACTGACCCTCTCACAAATATACAGACCTGCTAACCCTCCCGTTTTTCACTAGCTAGTAATTTACTCTGCGGTCAAATTTCTCCTGCGTTTCTCCCGAGTTATAACAATATTTTACACCTTTCCCCCTTTGGCAAGTATGCAAATGTATCATCAGTAATAGCATGTAAGCTAACCAGGTACCTCTCTTTAACCAAAGTTAAATTAACTATCAGTCAGCGCGCCAACTACAGGAAAAAGTACCACAGCTGTACAGGTAACTACTAGATGAAGTATTAATATTTTGGTGATTGTAATGTACCAGTATGACACCAGCTATAAAATTTTTTCGGTAATTAGCTTAAAATCAATGCAGACTACAATATCAACTAGTCTGACATAAAGAGTTGTATCCTAAAAGCCATGCTTATTTTGCTGTTTTATGTTTGGTAGTAGCGGTCTCCATGTTTTTGTTTCTGGTTACCTATACCCTATCTTAATGGGCAGCTTTGTAATTTTTTAGTATCAATCGTATTTCACACGAAATTGAGAGTCTTATTCAGTTTAATCTTTGCTATTCAACAAAATTTTAACTTTTTCATTTCTTTCTTTCTAAGGTTGGAACCAACATGGTGGAATACCTCCAGCGGGCTGAAGTGTCAAGGCCGTACCCCTACATCCTGACGTTGGGAGATAATGACCAGCACTGCTCTCAGTAATGTTGTAATGTTGCTATGAAATAGCGAGACCTACCTGAAAAGTCATAGACAGACAGTGTTTGTATGTTAAAATGAGACCAGGGCTGGATAGTTTTGATCCTGCTCTGTAGAAGTTGCTTCAGCCTATTTGTTCAATTACTCCATTCTGCTCTTATCAGTAATAGTATAGTAATGATGTCACTGTTGATTATCTGTTCTTGTGCTTTTGAAAAATAAATGTTTTTTCTAAGAACATTTAATAGGATGATGTTTATTGCATACATGTATGTTTTTTGTAATAGACCAGTATATCAAAGTAATTTAACTGTTTAATAGACATGCGTGTTTTTTTTTTTTTTTTTTTTTACAGATTCACTGTAAAACATGAAAATAATAATAACCTATTTGTGAGGTAGAATTAACCCAATTCTACCTCACAAATAGACCAATTTATGTGGTGGAATTAACCCAGCATTATAGTTAAATATGACCTAGCATTTGGATTGAATATTTAACCCATCTTGTTGGGTTAAACAAATAACCCATCTTGCTGGGTTACATTAACCCAGCATTTAGTTAGTCCTATATTTACCTAGCAGCTGGGTTAAAAACAACCCAGATTGGGTTGTTTTTAACCCAGCATTTTTTAGGGTGTAGTTTACTCACTTGAGAGCTTAATTCCTGTTTGCCGTTCAAAAGTACTCAATTTTCGCCTCGCATTTAACATCGGAAGGTGTTTTTACACTGTCGCCACATCATTATAATACACTCTACAGGCATGAGAATTCAATATGTTGTAGTCTGGAAGTTCCTGCCACTCACGGTGAAAGAATTTTGGCGATGCGACCTACGGTATTCTGTTGGGAAGCATTTGTTTGAGAGCTTAGTTCCTGTTTCCCGTTGTCTGTGTCTGACCCAGAGCAGTGTGCGTGCCCCACATGGAAAGAACTTATATGAGGATATATGCGCATATATGAAACCTATATGCAGTATATATGCGCATATATCCGCACCTATATGATGACATATGTGCATATATGAAACCTATATGCAGTATATATGCGCATATAACCGCACCTATATGGGGCCAGGGGTAGCTCAGTGGTTAAGGCCTTGGACTACAGTTCGGAAGATCCCAGGTTCAAACCCCACAACCACCAAGTTGCCACTGTTGGGCCCTTGAGCAAGGCCCTTAACCCTCAACTGCTCAGATGTATAATGAGATAAAAATGTAAGTCGCTCTGGATAAGAGCGTCTGCCAAATGCCTAAATGTAAATGTAAATATGAGGATATATGCGCATATATGAAACCTATATGCAGTATATATGCATATATATGATAATATATATGCTGCATATATGCGTATATATGCCACATGTAGGCAACATTGAGGTGCATATATGTGCATATACAGGCCATATAGGTCTCCTGTATTGCTTCTTTATATCCACATATAAGCCCTATATGTACATACAAGATATGTCTCCTATGGCAGGATCTGGTCATTTTAGCTCATATCTCACTTTGGCAACTGTCATACATGATGCCTAGCTCATATTTTCTATTATCAAGGCAATAACTAAGAACTAACAAAAAAAAATGCAAAAAACTAATCCTAATTGGCCACATACAGTATATGAGGATATATGCACATATATGAAACCTCAGTCTCCGTGAAAATCTTTTTGAAACACGTCACTAAAATTAACTGAAATGAGAAATATATCTATATAAAGCTTAAAGTGTCTACTTTTAAATGATGCAAGTCACATTGAAAACAAATATTCTCAGTTTATGTAATCCGTATGAAACCAAGGAGAGGCACAGAATTTGGACATGTGGACATGATCATGTATGCAGATGATACGGTAATTTTTACACAAGCTAAAAGTGCTGATGATGCAGCCCATCAGCTTTCATTAGCCTTAGATGACTTACAAAAATGGCTGAATGATTCATGCTTGTGCCTTAATGTTAAAAAGACTGTATCAATGTTTTTTACAGAGTTTCTTTGCTTCAACAGTTCAGAAATGGCTTCGTTATGTCCCAGAACGGCTGGGGGGAATTGCTCGTGGTGGAAAACCATAAGTTCAGACTCTCTTATTATCTCTTATTATCTTATGCCTTGTTTTGCTTGTTATCTTATCTGTTTTGCTGCGTAAATACATTTCAACTTACGAATAATGTTTCAGTCATCTGTTGTGTTTCTGACTTGGTTGTTTCTATTTGCATTTGACTGAATTTTGCTGAGGCAGGCTGCCATTTTTATATTATGGTTTTCCAGTCTCTTCTCTTGGCAGTTAGATTCTGTTTTATGAATTCAGAATTAACAATCTCTTCTAATAGTTCTCTTCTAAAAACTCATTTTGTCATCCAGTTTATAATAATTTGTATGTAAGTTGTAGTGTGTTTTATTATATAGTTGTTTTATTGTAATTGTGATGTTACTTCCTGTTTAAATGGGTATGGAGCATAAATAAATAAATATGTTTACATGTAAACTGAAGGATGTTGAGTTACTGACTTTTTGTTAAAAAAAAATGTTTTTCAGCCCTACATGGTCTCTGATTTAAAGAAATAAACCAAAACGGACATGATTTACTGTCATAGAATCTTGCTGTTCATAAAGCAAGACTAAACTATAATTGCTTCAATGTTGATTCAATGTTGATTCAATGTAAAATAAGTGATTGAATTTACGTTGAACAAACATTGATTTTATGCCCATCTTGATCTATTTTTCATCATTGAAATAACATTATTTCAAGGTGCAAACCTGATGAAAAATCAACGTTTAACATTGAAATTTCAACATTGATTCAATGACAAGTTGGTTGATGCTTTAATGTTGATTCAACGATGATTCAATGTTGTTCTGCTATCTGGGAGAGCACATTTAAACGGTGCTACGTCCCGAACATTAAAAGAACCAGTCATTAACATGCCAGTCATAGAGGGACCCGGAGACAGACAGGTGAGAGAAGATGCATTTGCATTCTCCTGATTAAACAAAAGGATTCTCGCAGACAGGAGCCATTTGGATGTATATTCGTCTGGGTACAGGATATAGAATGTGTTACCACAGAAGGCATGAGGAAGCACAGTGAGGGGTCTGATCTCAAGGCACAGGAATCTTCTTATTAGATTACAGTGACTTACAATGTTATAAAACCTTACACACACACACACACACACACACACAATCATATACGATTTTACAGAAACGTTAACATTCCTGAAAAAAAGTTAATGCTGGGTATGATTGAAAGGTATCAGAACACACTGCTATATGTACAACTTGCTATGTACAGGGATTAGCAGGAAAAGAGTTCAGGCATGTTCATTTGGCCACCAAATTCCCCAGATCTCAGTCTGAACAAGCACATGGGATCTGCTGGACAAACAAGTCCAATCCATGGAGGTCCCACTCTGTAACTTGGTGCCAGATACTACAGCAGACCTGCAGAGGTCTATTTTGGTGGTAAAGGGGGACCTACACAATATTGGGCTTAATGTTTTAAGGTCTTAATGCTATGGCTGATCAGTGTAATCAAGTTCAAGTTCAAGTAGGCTTTATTGTCATTTCAACCATATACAGTTAGTACACAGTGAAACGAAACAACGTTCCTCCAGGACCAAGGTGCTACATGCAACATAAATTTACAACATAAAATAACAGAAAACTAAAGTAGCTAACTAAGAGGCCTAGTTAGCTGGCTAGCAAAGACAGATAGACCTAACATAAATTACAACATAAATTAAATAAAAAAACTAACTAGCTAAGGAAGAATAGCTACAGGGTTTTTCAGAAAACACACAACATAAAGTGCAGGTAATGACTGTTTAAGTAAACATTTTAATTCTCTAGCATCAAAATCAACCCTCACCTGTCTTATCAGACACTTGTATTATCATACAGGCTACCAGCTGCTATTGTAAGAAATAGGAATAATCAGTCCAGTTAATGCATTTTCCATTTCTGTTTGAAAGCTACTAGCTGCTCAGTTAACTGGATAATTGATGCTTTTGTTTTCAGGGTTCTCAGGGGCCAGTATTGGAGATTTTAACATTCATTTTGAGAATCCAGAAGACCCTCTGAGAACAGCATTTATATCCATACTGGACTCCGTAGGCGTAAATCAGTGTGTAGTAGGACCCACTCATAAAGCAGGTCACACTTTAGATTTAGTAATATTCTTCGGATTAATTATAAGAAATGTATTCACAATTCCACTGTCTGAAATTATCTCAGATCACTATCTTGTCTCCGTTCAAGTGTGTCACAGTGATAATGTACGCACAGTACTGCGCTACCGTATTAAATGTACATTCACATCAACTACCACACAGAGTTTTATCAGTAATCTCCCAGAGTTACCAACTTCGATTAGGCCACCGTCTGACCCCACAGAACTTGATCAGGCGACTGAATATTTAGAGTCGACACTTCGTTGTACCTTAGATAATGTAGCTCCAGCTAAAAGAAAAATTATTAGAGATAAGAAACTCGCTCCCTGGTATAACGATCACACGCGCACTTTAAAACAGACTGCTCGGAAATTAGAGCGTAAATGGCGTCAAACTAAATTGTTGGTATTTCAAATAGCATGGAAAGAGAGCATCCTGAACTATAGGAAAGCTCTTAGTGTAGCTAGATCAACGTATCTCTCCACTCTTATAGAAGAAAATAAAAATAATCCTAGATTTTTATTTAATACCGTAGCCAAATTAACCAGAAATAAGACCACTACAGAAATCTCCACAACAACATCATGCAATAGTGAGGACTTCATGAACTTTTTTAATAATAAAATTGTAAATATCAGGCATAAAATTGAGGCTTTGAAACCAAACAATGTAATTGATACTGATGTTAACCTAGCCATGTCAGATTCAAACCTAGAATACTTTACTCCTCTTGAAGAGAATGAACTAATTTCACTCATCTCTTCTGCAAATTCGTCAACCTGTATATTAGATCCTATACCGACACATTTTCTTAAACAGATAGTACCAGTAATAACAGAACCGCTGTTGAGAATAATTAATTCCTCACTCAGCATTGGTTATGTTCCAAAATCTTTTAAAGTAGCAGTTATCAAACCAATAATTAAGAAACCTGACCTCGACCCCTGTCAGCTGTCCAATTACAGGCCAATATCAAACCTCCCCTTTATCTCTAAGATTCTGGAAAAGATAGTAGCGGAGCAGCTATGCTCATATCTACATAGAAATGGCATACATGAACTGTATCAGTCAGGATTTAGGCCTCATCACAGCACAGAAACAGCACTCGTTAAAGTAGTAAATGACCTCCTATTGGCCTCTGATCAGGGTTGTGTAACTATGCTTGTATTACTCGACCTCAGTGCAGCTTTTGACACTATTGATCATGCTATTCTTCTTCACAGATTAGAAAATTTAGTAGGAATTAAGGGTACAACCCTCTCCTGGCTCAGATCCTATTTGACCGATCGTTATCAGTATGTAGACTTAAATGGTGATTATTCTGCATGTTCTCTAGTGGAGTTTGGCGTTCCGCAGGGTTCAGTTTTAGGCCCACTGCTTTTTTCCCTTTACATGCTTCCTCTGGGCAACATAATCCGTAAGCATGGTATTAGTTTTCATTGTTATGCTGACGACACACAGCTATACGTCTCAACAAAACCTGATGAGAAAAACCATCTTACTAAAGTTGAGCAATGTGTTCATGACATAAGAAATTGGATGCTAATTAACTTCCTTCTGCTTAATCCGGATAAGACAGAAGTTCTAGTCATAGGACCGCATACAGCTAGAAGTAAAATCTTAGATCACACCGTAACTTTAGATGGCCTTTCTGTTCCGTCAAATGCAACAGTAAAAGACCTCGGCGTGATTATAGATTCCAGCCTTTCATTTGAAGCTCATGTAGATAATATCACCAGGATAGGATTCTTTCACCTTAGAAATATCGCCAAAATAAGAAATATATTGTCGCTAAATGATGCAGAAAAACTAGTTCATGCTTTTATCACTTCTAGGTTGGACTATTGTAATGCCTTACTGTCTGGTTGTTCAGTTAGGTGCATAAACAAGCTTCAGCTAGTCCAAAATGCAGCAGCGAGAGTCCTCACTAGAACCAGAAGATATGAGCACATCACCCCTATCCTATCTTCACTGCATTGGCTCCCTGTGAAATTTCGCATTGATTTTAAAATACTACTCTTGACATATAAGGCATTAAATGGTCTCGCGCCGCAGTATCTGAGCGAACTGCTAGTGTCTTACGATCCGCCACGCCTACTTCGGTCAAAGGATGCAGGCTGCTTATCAGTACCGCGTATTATGAAAACTACAGCTGGGGGCAGAGCTTTTTCTTACAAAGCCCCAAAATTATGGAATAGTCTTCCAAATAGTGTTCGGGACTCAGACACAGTCTCAGTGTTTAAGTCTAGGCTAAAAACCTATTTATTTAACCAAGCATTTTTGTAAATAGATTTGCCATAAGGTAAAGGAGCAGATCTGGGGGACTCATGGACGTAGAGTATTATGGTGAACTGGTATGTTTAGATGCTGTCTTCCTCAGTCTCATTTGATCACTCAGGTTTGTTGACGGTGAGGTGATTGTTTGCTTTACATCTCAGGGAGCCCTCATGTTTGTGTTTCCTTCTGGCTCTCCCTTTTAGTTATGCTGTCATAGTTAGTCCTGCCGGAGTCCCTGCTTGCACTCTACAGTAAATATACATTCACATTAGACATTGTGACTGTGACCATACCTAATTGCAATCTCTCCTCCTCTTCTCTTCCTCCCCCTCTTTCTCTTTCCTCTCTCCCCCTGTCTCCCCCTTTCACTCTTTCTCTCTCTCTCTCTCTCTGTCGAGCTACACATGTGGTTCCTGAGCTGCCAGTGATCCAGACTCCCTCTGCCCTCCGGACCTGTCTGATCCATCCTGGTGCCCGGTTTCTGGTTGGAGGTCTCATCGCATGGATGCCCCGTGTGTCTCTTTAGGATGCGTCTGGTGTCTGGGGATGATTCTATCTACTTAGAAGATGGTTCTGGCCTCGACTGATGTTGTCAGCTGTTTCTCTGAGGACTTGACAATTCCATAGTTCAGGACTGGAACTTTCTACAAGTCTATCTGAGTCTCGAATAACTACTGGACTCCATTTTACATCAAGTATTATAACATCAGTTGACATCAACTATTATAGCTGAACCTAACACTTAACACTGTATAAATGCAGATCATTTCCTGCTATCTGTTTCACCCAGATGAGGATGGGTTCCCTGTCGAGTCTGGTTCCTCTCAAGGTTTCTTCCTATTACCGTCTCAGGGAGTTTTTCCTTGCCACTGTCGCCCTCGGGCTTGCTCGCCAGGGAATATCTGAACATTTTGATTTATACACATTCACATTCCATACAAACTTAAATAATTCTTTTGATTGTGTAAAGCTGTTTTGAGACAATGTCAATTGTTAAAAGCGCTATACAAATAAAACTGAATTGAATTGAATTGAATTATTGGAACATTACCAGGAAAAAGTTTCAACAATCAACAGTGCTCATTACAGTGAAAAGAGCTGAAGCCTAAACCTCGGATTAAACACAGAGGACTGCTATCCAAGTGCATTCATAGCCAAAAAAAAGTTCAGCTTAGAAAATATTTAATAAGAAACTATGAAAGCTCATCAAAAAATTTTTGTTTGTCTTTTCTAAAAATTGTAATTACATTAAGTTCATTTTTGACTCACTCTCACCCTCGTAACTAAGTAACAACCAGGAAAGTCAGTTGCTATTTCAAGACATAAAGGTCAGATGTGCTTGTAAGAACAGTATTGTCAAGTGCATTATCACAACCCATCAAGCATCACGATAAAGACCAAATCAAGACCAAATCTTACAGGACATCTGCTGCAGAGGAGAAGTTCATTTAGCGTCACCAGTCTCAAAAATCACATTTAACACCTCAGATTAGAGCGGTTATGAAGGCTTAACAGAGTTTATGTAGCAGAATCATCTGTTAATTTATACTGTTCAAAGGAGATATTGTATATTTTGGATGCATTCAGCATAGAAAGAAACAAAAATCAGGACAAAACATGGAATTGGAAGATGTGTCCAAACGTTTGACTGGTAGTGTAGGTAGAAGTTGAGCTAAATCATTTTCTAACTCTGACTTATGAACACTACAATACCCAGAAATCATTCAATGGGCGGAACCTGAGACCTGTCTGTTGTAAGTTTTGTCGTTTCTCCATTTTTGTGGCTTTATTCGGATTATTGACAAGTTACATAGTTTATTTTTAAAAGTCCCTTGTGGTTTGTGATATTATTTTTATTGAATTACGCGAATAGAAAAAAATATATACTTTGCCTAAACTCAAACTGAGGTGATCTGATTTAGCTAAAGTCTGATAACTAGCCCCTTCATAGCTGCTAAGTCAGCATGCTAGTTTGATTATCTTAAAAAAAAAAAAAACAGGGTGTTTGGCCCGAACAGCACACTGACAGTAATAAATTGGGATAAACTCGTGTGAATACTCTTAAAACTAACAAGAAGTCAGGGTGACTTGGAATGCACTGAGCTTTTAAGTTAGCTTGGTAACACAAATGCTACCTAGCTAGCCTAGTTAGTTAGCTAAAGCTAAGAGTCTGTTCTTTCTGATTATGAAAGCTACAGTACAGCCAGGAAGCCGAATATCAGCGAAATATCCTCTTTTGTCCTTTTATACATTTGTTAGTTAGTCGTTCATTCTCAGCTTCACTGTTACGATGGAATTTGTCACAGGATGGTTATAACTGACGTTAGCTAACAGCAAAATGCTGATTTTATGGCTTGAACAGCCCAAACAGTTGAAAGTGATTAGACATTTTGGATATTGTGCTGCAAGAAAAAAAATATCGCCGATTTTATAACGCGTTACCTAGATTAAAACCCTCATACACAACCATAGATATCAAATGACTCTAATATCCCCTTATTAACTGTACTACCTAGTGCACGACATAATAGCTCTTGCGCACTAGCTAGCGCACCTGACCGGTAACAGGAAGTTATTTGTGATTTAGCCAGTGGCGAAACGTGTACGTGGTCCTGGGATCCAGATGGTAGGTTTATCATAGAGCCTGTTATAGATGTGTGCTGTTAATTCTCCCTGTTGATCAGATAATATTCATAAAGATATTATTCAGACATGCTTTTTAACATGTTGACTTGTTGTTGTTGTTAGATAACTGAGGATTATTCTTATTTTTTTTATTGACGTCACCCTATGGACCAGGACAATAATTCAGAGGTAAGACTTGAGTGAGGGGGTCAGAGGGAGGGAGTTTGGGGAGGTTTGTGTCTGTGTGGTTATTTTTATTTTATTTTAAGGGACTACAATTGGTTTGACACCTTCATTTATGAGAAAGTTCACCATAAGTCCCGGATCGACTTGAACACCCCCTCATGTTTCTATAGTATATCTGTATATTCTATAGTAGAACAGCCATAACATTATGACCACCCTCCTAATATTAAGTGCCACCATATTAACAGTGATGCACTGTGTGTTCTGACACCTTTCCATCACAACCAGTATTAACCGTTTCCTCAATTTAGTCTACACTAACGCTTCTATTGGTTCGGACAACACAACACAGCCTTCACTCCGCATGTGCATTTTTGAGCCTTGGCCACCCATGACCCTGTCGCCAGTTCACTGATTTTGCTTCCTTGAACAACTTTTGGTATGTCCTGACCACTGCAGACCAGGAACATCCCACATGAGCTGCTCTAGGTTCCTCTAGCCATCACAATTTGGCCCTTGTCAAAGTCAATTAAAGCTTACAGAAAGTAGGAGGGGCCTACTTAACATTAGGCTGGTGGTCATAATGTCGTCTATCTATCTACAGTATCTGTCGCTCTGTCGTTCTCTCTCTCTCTCTCTCTCTCTCTCTCTCTCTCTCTCTATATATATATATATATATATATATATATATATATATATATATATAGAGTGGGGTGTGCGTAATTATCCAGCCCCCTTTGGTCTGAGTGCAGTCAGTTGCCCATAGACATTGCCTGATGAGTGCTAATGACTAAATAGAGTGCACCTGTGTGTAATCTAATGTCAGTACAAATACAGCTGCTCTGTGACGGCCTCAGAGGTTGTCTAAGTCCAAAGAACACACCAGACAGGTCAGGGATAAAGTTATTGAGAAATTTAAAGCAGGCTTAGGCTACAAAAAGATTTCCAAAGCCTTGAACATCCCATGGAGCACTGTTCAAGTAATCATTCAGAAATGCAAGGAGTATGGCACAACTGTAAACCTACCAAGACAAGGCCGTCCACCTAAACTCACAGGCCGACTCACATAGGACAACTATTAGTCGTGCACTGCACAAAGTTGGCCACAAAGTTGGCCTGAGTGTAAGAAGATGGTCAGAAGGTGCCACTGCTACGTTACAGGATTGTTTCGAGGCTACAGACTGGGAGGTTCTCAGTGCATCATATGGAGAGGACATTGATGGAATGACGGACTGCATCACGGAGTACATTAACTTCTGTGTTGACACCTGTGTACCGATGAGAGATATTCGCTGTTTCCCCAACAACAAACCCTGGGTCACCAAAGACATTAAAGCGTGTTTAAATGAAAAAAAAAGTGCCTTTAGGTCTGGTGATAAGGAAGCAGTGAAGAAGGCTCAAAAAATGCTAACCGGGAAAATTAAGGAGGGGAAAGAGGCATACAGGAGAAAACTAGAACAAAGGCTGAAGCAAAATAACACGAGAGAGGTGTGGAGGGGCATGAGGAGCATCACTGGCTATAAGGCAAGCGGCCAGGCTATTGAGGGGAATAGGGAACGTGCAAACGACCTCAACACTTTCTTCAATAGATTTGATGTCCCTATGTCTCACACTCCCCCCGACTTCAACCCAAATCCACACATTCCTGCTCCTATGTCCTCCCCTACACAGAGAACAGTCACAGTCACTACTCCTGCACTCCCAGCAATCAACATCTCAGTGGATCAGGTTAAACATGGCCTGAGTAAGATCAGCCCTACAAAAGCTGTAGGTCTGGATAAGATCAATCCGAGAGTCCTGAAATCCTGTGCTCCCCAACTATGTGGTGTCCTCCAGTACCTCTTTAGCCTGAGTCTGTCTCTTCAGAAAGTCCCTGCACTGTGGAAAACATCATGCATTGTGCCGGTACCCAAAACACCACGTCCCTGTGCCCAGAACGACTACAGGCCGGTTGCTTTAACATCGCACATTATGAAGGTGTTTGAGAGACTGATCCTGGATACACTTCGTCCCCTGGTGAAGTCCTCTCTGGACCCTCTTCAGTTTGCCTATCAGCCGTTCATGGGTGTTGATGACGCCATAATTCACCTGCTACATCGCACCTACTCTCACCTTGACAAGCCTAGGACCTCCGTAAGGATGATGTTCTTTGACTTCTCCAGTGCCTTCAACACCATCCAACCAGCAGTACTGGGGGAGAAATTAAGGAACATAAACATTGACACCCGCTTGGTTTCCTGGATCATGGACTACCTGACCTGCCACCCCCAGTATGTCCGACTACAGAACTGTGTGTCAGACACTTTGATCTGCAACACTGGAGCTCCACAGGGGACGGTACTATCTCCGTTTCTTTTCACCCTCTATACATCCGACTTTAGATATAACTCAGAGTCATGCCACCTGCAGAAGTTCTCTGACGACTCTGTGGTTGTTGGGTGTATAGAGGAGGGTGACACCTCGGAGTACCAGTCTGTTGTGGATGACTTCGTTTCCTGGTGTGAGCGTAATCACCTACAACTCAACATCAGGAAAACAAAGGAGATGGTGGTAGACTTTAGGAGAAGCAAGACCCCTGTGACTCCTATATCTGTCAAGGGGGAGATAGTGGACATTGTCTCCGATTACAAATATCTGGGAGTTTATCTGGACAACAAACTTGACTGGTCACTCAACACAACGGCACTCTACAAGAAAGGCCAGAGTCGATTGTACTTTCTTCGAAGGCTCAGGTCTTTTAACGTCTGTAATACCATTCTACGGATGTTCTATGAGACCGTTGTGGCGAGTGTCATTTTTTACGCTGTGGTCTGTTGGGGTGGTACTGTAACATTAAGGTGTCTGATAAGAACAAACTGGACAAGTCCATTAAAAAGGCCGGATCTGTGCTAGGCATGGAGCTTGACTCGGTGGATGTAGTAGCGAAGAGGAGGATTCTGTCCAAAGTACAATCCATTGTGAACAATCCTTCTCACCCGCTATACAGTGTTTTGGCTGAACAGAGGAGCAGTTTCAGCCAGAGACTGATTACTATCAAGTGTTCCACCGAGCGTCACAGAAGATCCTTTCTCCCAACGGCCATAAAACTTTACAACTCTTCTCTGTAACTCATACAGACATGTATGTGGATTTTTCACTGACTGGTATACAACAGGACACTAATACTTACCCATTTTTTTTTTTTTTTTTTTTTTGGTATTATTATTTATTACCTTTATTACCTTCCTTAGTTAAACAACTGTGAGCACCTGTAACCGAGCATAAGCAATTTCCCTTTGGGATCAATAAAGTTCTTTGAATCTTGAATCTTATGGAAGAGTGGCAAGAAGAAAGCCATTGTTAACAGAAAACCATAAGAAGTCCCGTTTGCAGTTTGCCACAAGCCATGTGGGGGACACAGCAAACATGTGGAAGAAGGTGCTCTGGTCAGATGAGACCAAAATGGAACTTTTTGGCCAAAATGCAAAACGCTATGTGTGGTGGAAAACTAACCATGCACATCACTCTGAACACACCATCCCCACTGTCAAATATGGTGGTGGCAGCATCATGCTCTGGGGGTGCTTCTCTTCAGCAGGGACAGGGAAGCTGGTCAGAGTTGATGGGAAGATCTATGGAGCCAAATACAGGGCAATCTTGGAAGAAAATTGACTCAGGGGGCTGAATAATTACGCACACCCCACTTTGCAGTTATTTATTTGTAAAAAATGTTTGGAATCATGTATGATTTTCGTTCCACTTCTCACGTGTACACCACTTTGTATTGGTCTTTCACGTGGAATTTCAATAAAATTGATTCATGTTTGTGGCTGTAATGTTACAAAATGTGGAAAAGTTCAAGGGGGCCGAATACTTTTCCAAGCCACTATATATATATATATATATATATATATAGATAGATAGATAGATAGGCTGTGAAGGCTGTGTTGTGTGTGTGTATATATATATATATATATATATATATATATATATATATATATCGTGGGAGAGAGAGACAGATACTGTAGATAGATAGACAACATTATGACCACCAACCTAATGTTGAGATATATAGTAATTTCTGTGATGTTTCTGTGCAACAATGCTTAGTGTGCAATTCTTTATTTTATATATATTTTTTATATATATATACAGTGGTGTGAAAAAGTATTTGCCCCCCTCCTGATTTCTTATTCTTTTGCATGTTTGTCACACAAAATGTTTCTGATCAACAAACACATTTAACTATTAGTCAAAGATAACACAAGTAAACACAAAATGCAGTTTTTAAATGAGGGGTTTTATTATTTAGGGAAAAAAAAAATCCAAAACTACATGGCCCTGTGTGAAAAAGTAATTGCCCCCTGAACCTAATAACTGGTTGGGCCACCCTTAGCAGCAATAACTGCAATCAAGCGTTTGCGATAAGTTGCAATGAGTCTTTTACAGCGCTCTGGAGGAATTTTGGCCCACTCATCTTTGCAGAATTGTTGTAATTCAGCTTTATTTGAGGGTTTTCTAGCATGAACCGCCTTTTTAAGGTCATGCCACAACATCTCAATAGGATTCAGGTCAGGACTTTGACTAGGCCACTCCAAAGTCTTCATTTTGTTTTTCTTCAGCCATTCAGAGGTGGATTTGCTGGTGTGTTTTGGGTCATTGTCCTGCTGCAGCACCCAAGATCGCTTCAGCTTGAGTTGATGAACAGATGGCCGGACATTCTCCTTCAGGATTTTTTGGTAGACAGTAGAATTCATGGTTCCATCTATCACAGCAAGCCTTCCAGGTCCTGAAGCAGCAAAACAACCCCAGACCATCACACTACCACCACCATATTTTACTGTTGGTATGATGTTCTTTTTCTGAAATGCTGTGTTACTTTTACGCCAGATGTAACGGGACACGCACCTTCCAAAAAGTTAAACTTTTGTCTCGTCGGTCCACAAGGTATTTTCCCAAAAGTCTTGGCAATCATTGAGATGTTTTTTAGCAAAATTGAGACGAGCCTTAATGTTCTTTTTGCTTAAAAGTGGTTTGCGCCTTGGAAATCTGCCATGCAGGCCGTTTTTGCCCAGTCTCTTTCTTATGGTGGAGTCGTGAACACTGACCTTAATTGAGGCAAGTGAGGCCTGCAGTTCTTTAGATGTTGTCCTGGGGTCTTTTGTGGCCTCTCGGATGAGTCGTCTCTGCGCTCTTGGGGTAATTTCGGTTGGCCGGCCACTCCTGGGAAGGTTCACCACTGTTCCATGTTTTTGCCATTTGTGGATAATGGCTCTCACTGTGGTTCGCTGGAGTCCCAAAGCTTTAGAAATGGCTTTATAACCTTTACCAGACTGATAGATCTCAATTACTTTTGTTCTCATTTGTTCCTGAATTTCTTTGGATCTTGGCATGATGTCTAGCTTTTGAGGTGCTTTTGGTCTACTTCTCTGTGTCAGGTAGCTCCTATTTAAGTGATTTCTTGATTGAAACAGGTGTGGCAGTAATCAGGCCTGGGGGTGACTACAGAAATTGAACTCAGGTGTGATAAACCACAGTTAAGTTATTTTTTAACAAGGGGGGCAATCACTTTTTCACACAGGGCCTTGTAGATTTTAAGTTTTTTTTCTCCCTTAATAACATAAACCTTCATTTAAAAACTGCGTTTTGTGTTCAATTATGTTATCTTTGACTAATAGTTAACGGTTTTTGATGAGCAGAAACATTTAAGTGTGACAAACATGCAAAAGAATAAGAAATCAGGAAGGGGGCAAATAGTTTTTCACACCACTGTATATATATATATATATATAGTGGAACCTCGGCTTGCGAGTAACGCGGTTTGCAAGTGTTCTGCAAAACGAGCAAATATTTGTAATAAATTTTGGCTACGAGTATCATGTATCACGCATGCGCTTATTATTTTGATGCAGAGCATCACGTGATCACAATTAATTAATTAATTAATTGTGGGTAATCATCTCCCCTCCTGGGTTTTAGTGCGCATCTCACACTGGTATAATCAACATGCGTGCACGCGTGTACTTTTTACTGTTTTTATTTTGTGTTTGTAAGCGCGTGTACAGCGCACGTACTGTTTCTTATAACACAAAAGAAAGTCTCATTAGAGAGGTTAAATATGTTATCCATATCCATTTTCTCCCTCTCTGTTTCAGTTTATCGTTATGTGTGCGCATGCGTAACTTGACACCGTGCCCCTTCTCTCTCTCTCACACACACACACACACACATACACACTCGCCTTTACACCTACCCCCTCTCGGCTTCACAAACACACACTCTCTCCTCTACACCGTTCTGTCGCGATTCTTTTCAAAGGTAAAATGCAGGTTTTTTTGTTTTACTTTACAGCAGTGATTCCTTTGGTATGCGCTCAGGCGATTGTCATTAGCAATGATCCTTGCAAATTTTTCCCGCAAAACAGTCTTTCTGTTAATGCATGTGTGTGTGTATGTGTGCATTTACAGCAGCGTATTTGTGTGAAATTCAAATAAGAGAGGAGAAAGGTTTACTGTTTAAGATGAGAAGGGGAGACGAGAGGGGCTGATTTCTCCTGTCCTCTTACTTTTAGATTCATACACACACACACACAGCACTTGTGCCCGTAAATGGAAACACTTATTTACTTTTTTTAAAGGTAAAGTGCAGGTTAATTTGTTTTATTTTTACTTTATACTTTGTATTAATTATTTTTATGTATTAATTTTTTTTGGCTGTAGAATGAATAATTTGAGTTTCCATTATTTGTTATGGGAAAATTTGCTTTGATTTATGGATGTTTTGTAATACGCTTCTGGGAATGAATTATGCTCATAATCCTCGTAAAGGTTTCACTATATATACTGTATATATCAGTATATATTATCAGAGACGGGGGGGCTTCAGACCAGCTTCAGACCAACTACTGGCCAGTAGCCCCAGGCACATAGCATCAGCTGCCCATATACTGTACAACAATGCTTGTGCACCATACCTGTAAATACAAACAACAAAAACATTGACACAAACATGGACATATAAAACTCCGTACCAAGTGACATACGCAAACTATGTGAATGACGATCTGGCGTCCCGATCAGGAGCTGGCACCCCGACACCTTAAGTAACTGCCATAGAAATGGCGGATATCTCCAGTATGGGGAGTAATTTCATGTTATCAAAGTTAAGTAAAAAGTTAAAGCTGTGCAATCAGACAAATCAGTCTGTAGTAATTTATTATTAGTTTTTATTTTGGTATTTTGGTCAGTCAACGTGCCATCCATGACTACAGACTAATTTGCCTAAATACTAACATGAAAACCCAAAATCCCCATTTAAAAAAATTAGCATATCATGAAAAGGTTCTCTAAACGAGCTATTAACCTAATCATCTGAATCAACTAATTAACTCTAAACACCTGCAAAAGATTCCTGAGGCTTTTAAAAACTCCCAGCCTGGTTCATTACTCAAAACCGCAATCATGGGTAAGACTGCCGACCTGACTGCTGTCCAGAAGGCCATCATTGACACCCTCAAGCAAGAGGGTAAGACACAGAAAGGAATTTCTGAACGAATAGGCTGTTCCCAGAGTGCTGTATCAAGGCACCTCAGTGGAAAGTCTGTGGGAAGGAAAAAGTGTGTCAGAAAACGCTGCACAACGAGAAGAGGTGACCGGGCCCTGAGGAAGATTGTGGAGAAGGACCGATTCCAGACCTTGGGGGACCTGCGGAAGCAGTGGACTGAGTCTGGAGTAGAAACATCCAGAGCCACCGTGTACAGGCGTGTGCAGGAAATGTGCTATAGGTGCCGCATTCCCCAGGTCAAGCCACTTTTGAACCAGAAACAGCGACAGAAGCGCCTGACCTGGGCTACAGAGAAGCAGCACTGGACTGTTGCTCAGTGGTCCAAAGAACTTTTTTCGGATGAAAGCAAATTTTGCATGTCATTCGGAAATCAAGGTGCCAGAGTCTGGAGGAAGACTGGGGAGAGGGAAATGCCAAAATGCCTGAAGTCCAGTGTCAAGTACCCACAGTCAGTGATGGTCTGGGGTGCCATGTCAGCTGCTGGTGTTGGTCCACTGTGTTTTATCAAGGGCAGGGTCAATGCAGCTAGCTATCAGGAGATTTTGGAGCACTTCATGCTTCCATCTGCTGAAAAGCTTTATGGAGATGAAGATTTCATTTTTCAGCACGACCTGGCACCTGCTCACAGTGCCAAAACCACTGGTAAATGGTTTACTGACCATGGTATTACTGTGCTCAATTGGCCTGCCAACTCTCCTGACCTGAACCCCATAGAGAATCTGTGGGATATTGTGAAGAGAAAGTTGAGAGACACAAGAATCTGCAAAAGGATTCCCGACCAAGTATTGAGTGCAGAACTGAACATAATTATTTGAAGGTTGACTTTTTTTGTATTAAAAACACTTTTCTTTTATTGGTCGGATGAAATATGCTAATTTTTTGAGATAGGGATTTTGGGTTTTCATGAGCTGTATGCCACAATCATCAATATTAAAATAATAAAAGGCTTGAACTACTTCAGTTGTGTGTAGTGAATCTAAAATATATGAAAGTCTAATGTTTATCAGTACATTACAGAAAATATTGAACTTTATCACAATATGCAAATTTTTTGAGAAGGACCTGTATACACTAAAGAGAATGCTGTACAATATCAGTGAATATATTAGTTTTGGTAGAGAATATGACAGTCAGGCTGAGGGAGAGGGGGGGTTTATTTTTATCCACTGACTTTTCACTTCTATCCCATACAAATCAGTCTCATGCAGTTTCACAGTTTCATGCTATGCTTGTTCATAGATTTCCATTTCATTCTCAAAAATGCGCAAAAAATAGCGTCTCATATCGTTTTAATACAGAACAGATCTTTTAGTTTCTGATTAGCGGACGATACTTTGGTATCTGTGATATGTCTCTTTATATGGCACAGAAAAGGGACGTCCCTAGGCTTGTTCTACTCGATATATATTTCCATTATACTATCTCTTAGTGTCACACTGGCAACAAAAATGTCTCTAGAGAGCCTTTTCAGTGGTCTTGAAGGACTTTCTCCTTTTCCACAGGAGGAATCTGTTGGTATATCAGAGGATGATGCACAACAACGCTATTCACTTGAACGTGAGTTTTTGCTATTTTACAAAAAACATTTTTACAAACTACAAGTTGTTGCTCACTTGTCTAGGCCAAATGTACAAATGTTTAACTGTACTGGAATCTTCTACTAATTCTTTCTCTCTCTCTCTCTCTCTCTCTCTCTCTCTCTCTCTAGCAGACATGGAAGCGGTCGAGGTGTTGTGGCAGATGCGGGCTCAGCGGAGGCAGACCAACCCCGAACTGCCCGACACAGTGACTCGGCTCACTACACCAGAGGGCAGCGTGGTCTACCTGGTGGGCACGGCTCACTTCAGCGACAGCAGCAAGAAAGATGTATCTACGGTGAGGTTCTTAAAGCTTGAAGAGCAGTGAAGCTAGACTGAGAACAAATTACTCTTTTTTTTTTTTTTCTAACTGTTTAAATTCTTGCAAGAACTGTAACTGAAAAGTGCGGTTGCAAAACCCATCAAGCACCATGATGAACAGTGTTGGGTGTAATGCGTTACTTTGTAAAGTACTTGGATTACATTTTTGATGTAACAAGCAATCTAACGTGTTAGGTCTCCCTTTTAAGTACTCAGTTATTTAGTTACAAAAATGTGTTATTTAGACAATTTCTGTATTCCGTGAACCAGACAGCACTCATTCCCAATCCCTTTGTGTGTGTGTGTGTGTGAGAAAGTCATCCTACAAGCCCTGCCCCCGATACCCTGCCCCCCCTCTGTTATTCCTGCTGTTATACCTCTAGCTCACCTATGCGGTTTGACTATGCGAGGACTGACGCGCGGAAACCCTACTTACAAATGAACTGATGTAACAGGTTCCCACCTGCACAGCAGTGACTGAGGAGACAGTAGCTCTGAACGGAAAGTACTGATAAGAGAATTTTTGACTCACTCACAGAGATTCTAACAAGCACAATCCAGAGCACTGTTTAATGCTGTTTTGATTATCAGAAGAAGGAGAACATTTGCACAGTTTAAACATTCAGTACATTTTACCTGTGGGATTGTTTAAAATAGTCAATAGAGTTGACTCTTATTATTGAGCAATGCTGAGAGCTCTATATTATAAATATAGGTGGAATTATTCATTATTAATGAATCCTGTCAAAATAGTTGGAGGGTCATGATTTGACTGTATGTTGGCTTCTTTCTGAAATAGGAAGTCAGGGATGGAGATTTTTGCGTGATTTCGCCTAGTATCAAATGTATTAGGAAATATTTACAGCCATCATGCTTCAGATTGGTACAGGGACCATCCTCGTTTCTAACCAGCTCTCTCTTCTTTTCTCCGTCATTAGGTGCTCTGCAAAGGAAAGTGAAGAAACATTTCCTGATATAAAGCATAGACTATGAAAATGTATCGATGTTTTGCGAGTGAGGTCATATAATAAATCAGAAAGTAGTGTGTGTCCTCAGACTGGGGACGCTAGAGGGATCTTGGTTCACTCATTCATGCAAAACATTTCGGGCTCATTTATATTCTTAGGTTTGCGTCTGTGGGCTTAATTTTTTCAGGTTTTCAGAAGCATTCGGAACATCACAATTCTGCCTATTCCATGAATTCCATTATTAATTTGCGTGCCCGGTTGTTTATTTTAGACGATCCGTGCGGTGCAGCCCGACGTTGTGGTGGTGGAGCTGTGCCAGTACAGAGTGTCCATGCTAAAGATGGACGAAAAGACGCTGCTCAAGGAGGCTAAGGACATCAACCTGGAGAAGGTCCAGCAGGCCATCAAACAGGTGAGCTTTACGGCAGCCTGCGGTGTGTGAATCATAACATGTCCCTCATTTGCATTCCCTTCCTCTCGGCTTTGTTTTGCTTCATCAGAATGGCGTGATGTCAGGCCTTATGCAGATCCTGCTGCTAAAAGTCTCCGCTCACATAACTGAGCAGCTGGGCATGGCGCCTGGAGGAGAGTTTAGAGAAGCCTTCAAAGAGGTTGGCATGGCCGCACTCCCACACGGTCATCTCTCATTCACACAAGTTCCTGATTCTGACGATGAGACAGCAGATGTTGTTTTTTCAATATATTGTATTCTAGCTAATATTGTACGTTTATATGGTTGCAATCTGGCAGTAAAAAGAAAAAAACATTCCTCCTTTCTCACAGGCAGGTAAAGTACCTTTCTGTAAGTTTCACCTCGGGGACAGACCAATCCCAGTGACGTTCAAACGTGCCATTGCTGCTCTGAGCTTGTGGCAGAAAGCTCGGCTTGCCTGGGGCTTGTGCTTCCTGTCTGACCCCATCAGGTACCTGCAGCCCAGCCTCGACTCTACACTCCTGCCTCCACATAGCCAGTCTGCTGTTAAACATCTTTATCTGTCACTAATACGCGTTCATTTCTGTTCTGCTGAAGTGAACGACATTGTTTTTATTTCAATCATGCATCAAGCTTGCTCCTGTGTACTGTGATGCCTTTAACATTGAATGTTTTTTTTTCTATTTGCCGAGACCTTGTGTGTGTGTCAGCGTGTGAGGTGTGTGTAAATGTTTGTGTGCTTTTCAGTAAAGAGGATGTGGAAAAGTGCAAACAGAAGGATCTGCTGGAACAGACAATGTCAGAGATGATTGGCGAGTTTCCCGCATTGCACCGCACCATTGTTGCAGAACGAGACATCTACCTCACCCACACACTCAGACAGGCTGCTCGCTGTGTTGAGGCGCCACCTAATGGCCAGAGTGAGTGGTGCATTTGATATCTCATGGCAGTAAGACCATGGAGCAGATCCTTTTTTGAACTTTCCACCCACAGAACACATTTTTTAAAAATATAGTTTTAACTTCATGGTAACAATTTCTAGGTTTCCTGTTTTTGTGCTATTGCGATTTGGATTAAATGCATTAAGTTAAAAACTGTAACAACGCAATAGTTTATTTAATTTTGATGCAGGAAAATGTGACTCTTTTTATAAAAAAAAAAAAAAAACTTCCATTTGCTTTAAAAAACTAACTTTTTTTAATGGTGAAATTTACCACAGTACATATATTAGTATTCTTATAATACAAGATTATTTCCTTTTGTCAGAGCATATACCGATCATCAGTAATGGCAATAACCTTAATTTCATTAAGTTTCATTTGTGTATTTCTTCATTTGTGTTGAACAAACACAGGACTTTGTTTCATAATGTTCACAGTATTAAGTATAGTATAGGCCTTGCTTTTTTCTTTGAAGGAGCCATTTAACGAAACCTGTTCTGTAAAATATCTTGTACCTTTTGCCTTTTCTCACAGAAGTGCCTGCTGTGGTGGTGGGAGTGGTCGGAATGGGCCATGTTCCTGGTATTGAGAAAAACTGGGACAAAGAGCTTAATATTCATGAGATCATGAGGTGAGCATACTCTTAGTTCTGTCAGGTCCATGTTCCATGCTTATTGCCTTTTATTGTCACTTACCTGATCTGATATCTTTCCCTGCAGCGTGGCGCCACCATCTCGATTTAGCTGGGTGCTGTGTACTGTGTTGAAAGGGGCCTTGCTTGGTGTTCTGGGATATGCCTGTTACCGTGCTGGTGGGTGCGTCGGGAGGGCGTTGCTTTCCCTACCTGTTGTCCAGTCAGTGCGGAATTTACGACCGCCTCCTGCCTGACCTAGAGCTTCAACAAAGACTTCAATAAACGTTATATTACGCTAAACACCAATTGCCTTAAGACGAGAAGACGAGGGTATGATGTGGCTCATATTCTCTAAACAAAACCAGGATTTTGGAACTGGGGAACTTGGAGCAGCCCTCAGTAATCCCTTCTCTCTGCGCTCCAGCAAACATGGAGCTGTTACTGCCAAAATAACTCGGACAGTACTTTCTGATTTCTTTCTCCGGTTTTCAATTTTCTTGCAATGTAGTACATGACAGTACTGTTCAGTATAGCATGTCCGCTCCCTTTGTTTCCTACATTTTAAATGATAAAGTAGAAAGACAAAAGTGTCAAATTACAGAATGCTTGGAGATGTCTAGTCTGTCTACATGTCTCCAGTTATGGTAGCAGGACCGTAAATTAAATATGCAACATAAGATCCCAATGTTTGAGATTTTACATGAATTATGAATAACATTGTCAGTGCGGACTGGATATTCCGCTGTGGCGACCCCTTGTCGGGAGCAGTCGAAGGACCAACAACATTGTCAGTGCTAAAGAAAGCACATGCGGCAACATTTTTGCTTCTACCCTTTACATCACTGCAAAATAAAATCATATTTCATAATTTTGAGTACAAAGTAAAAGTAAATACACAAGTTTCATATTGTATTATGATTGTTACCAAAGCATTGCTTCGTAGAAAATATTTGAAGGTTCAACATGAAATGAGTTGTTTATGCTGTTTCTTTAAATCTAGGAGAACACTGGAGTCTGGGGGAACGTAATCACAATTCAAAGAAACTGCCCTATTTATACTTGATCTTTTTCTACCATCATGGGAAAAAGCATCTTGCAGTGGTGATAAACCATGCCACCATACTGGGCTTGTCTCAGCAGCTAGATCTCTGTCTGAGTACTGCTTCTTTAGTAACTGTAGTGTGAGGTTAAACGAAAGAGAGGTGTGCAGGGTGGTGGTCCAAGCTAGACATTGCTTGAGATGAAGCTATGTCTAGGTCATCTGACAAGTGCCTCCCGTCATGTCACTTGAACAAGGGCTACCAAACACAAGTTGACCAGATCAGTTTGATCGGATTCATCAAATTATAATAAACATAAGGTATTTAATCTAAAATATCTGCTTAATTGCTAATCTTGTTTGCAGTCCTCTGCTTTAGCCTTTGTGTTGTAATTGCACTTAACTTGCGAGCTAAATATTTGACAAGTAACCAGTATCGTTCTTGTCACAGCATCATGCATAAATATTCACCCACTTTCAACTTTTCCCATACTTCTGTAGTGGACCAGCTTAAAATTTAAATGGGCTTAGCTGGAATTTTTTAACCATTTGATTGAAGCAGTTTGGTCATTTGCCAATTCCCATTGCATAAACTTTTAGAATGCTCTGCTCTCTGCTCTATCATCCTCTGCCTTATATATAGTGTACTTTTGTACATTCATGTAGCAGTATTAGATCATAATTCAGCACCGATCTAAGGAAATCAGTATTTTATTTTTTAAAGCAATATTACTTACAAATGTGTTGAAAGCCAACCTTGGATTGTATTGCAGATCTCCCCCAGGACCCAGAACTCTGATTTGAATCCCTTTTAGGGAGGCAAATAATGTGCAGCAAATGTCTATAGTTTTAATGTCTCTCTATTCTATTCATTATAATTGTTCACTGCATTGTATGAGTGGATAATACTAAAGGGTTGAGTTGTTATATTTTGTTAATAAGCCCAATGCCCAATCAAAACAACAGAATGGACCTGTATGACTGAAACCCCCAATAAACTAGACTTTTCAACTATGGGCTTTTGCTGTCTTATTCTTCTGCTTTTCTTCTGGAGTTTCAGAAGAGGAATGGACTTAGCTGGAATTTTTAACCATTTGATTGACACAGTTTGGTCATTTACCAATTCCCATCTTCTAACTAAGTACTGTGCTGTTTGAGTAGTAAAAAAAAAATGTCCAGGGAGGAACCTGGAGTGCCCGGAGGAAACCCACCAAGCATGGTAAGAACATGCACACATGCAAGGCAGGAATCGAACCCTTGACCCTGGAGATGTGAGACCACTGTGCTGCCTTCTAATAAACAATGTAAATACATTATGATGTTATTGATAACTATTAAAAAAATGTTGGCATGGTGGTTAGCAATCTCAGGTCTGTGTGTGGAGTTTGCATGTTATCACCATGCTTGGTGCGTTTTGTCTGGGTACTCCAGTTCCCTCCCACAGTCCAAAGCAATGGATTGGCACCCTGTCCAGGGTGTACTCCCTCTTATACCCAAAGTCTCCTGCCAGGAGAATGAATAAATCAATGTATTCACTGTACATGGAATTAATACTAGTTATTAAAACAGTAATTCTAATGATATTTTTATTCTAAGTTTATTGTCTAGCTTTATTGAAGATTTCAGAAATGATTAATTATACTCGTAAATAATTTCGTTGTTTTCGTTAGTTGTACTTTTTATACTAGTGTTGTGATCTTTCGGATTTTATGCTAAACTCAGATTTTAAATACATTAGTTCCTACCTGTGTGTTTCTAGGAGGAACAAAAACAAAGACGTACTGAATTCCAGGATGGCAGAAGCCGAATCCCCGATCACTCCCTACATTGGTGCACTACACTGAGCATTAAATAACGACACCTGCGGACTATTTAGTGCACTTCTTTTGGACAATGCGTCATTTTTTCCCCGGTCGGTCAGCGTTCGGTATTAAAGTTTAGTATGTTGAAAGAACATGACGCGCATTTGAGTTACGTAACTCGTTTTAGTGTAAGGTAGTTAGTTAATGGCTAGTAATGTACTCCGTCTAATGCGTCCTTACATTCTGAGCTCCGGTCCCGTTTTGCTGAGATCTTACTCCTCGGACGGCATGAGCGCGGCGAGCGCGATGAGTCGTTCCCCGCTCGAGCGGCTGGACTTTGATAATGTGGTGCTGCGGAAGCTGCCGCTGGAGGAGTCGGAGGCCCCGGGCGCGAGGACAGTCCGCGGCGCGTGTTTCTCCAGAGTGACGCCGCAGCCGCTGGAGAAGCCCCGCTTTGTGGCGGTGTCCGGTCCCGCCGTGGCGCTGCTCGGGCTCAGCGCGGAGGAGGTGTGGAACGACCCGCTGGCCGCGGACTACCTGAGCGGCTCCAGGCTGATGCCCGGCTCCGAGCCCGCTGCTCACTGCTACTGCGGACACCAGTTCGGGAACTTCGCGGGGCAGCTGGGAGACGGAGCGGCGTGTTATCTGGGGGAAGTCCGAGCTCCGGCTGATCAGAGTCCTGAACTACTGAAGGAAAACCCAAGCAGGCGCTGGGAGATCCAGCTGAAGGGTTCTGGACTCACTCCTTATTCCAGGTAGACCTCTCAAGGAAATCATTTATTAATGACGCACATGACGCACAAGCTTTTTTTTTTTAATTTTATTTATTTTTAATAGATGGATGGGTTCTTAAGACAAAATCCTAATTCATGAGTAACTTGTGGATCCAGATCCTGTCCCGGCTGGAATACACCCTGGACGGGACACCAGTCCATTGCATGGGAACCATGCTCGCACACAAACCTACTGTACTGTACCTAAAGACAGTTTACTGTAGCCAGTCCACCAACTGGCATGTTATTAGGGAATGGGAGGAAACTGTAGAGCCCCAAAAGAAGTTGGGGTGTAACAATTAGATGGTTTGGATCAACACATCGATTTAAAAGGAAACAATTGAAATGATTTGAGAAAGAAACCCAAAAATCAAGTCTGTTAAAAAGAGAGGTAAAGAAGGAGCAGGACTTTAAGTACTTAGGATCAACGGTCCAGAGCAGGAGGTGAAGAGGCGGGTTGGAATGCAGGCAGGTTGGAATGCGTGGTGAAAAGTGTCAGGTGTGTTGTGTGATAAAAGTGTATCAGCGAGAATGAAAGAAAAGGTGTACAGGACAGTGGTGAGACCAGCGATGCTCTACGGCTTAGAGACAGTGGCATGGAGAAAGGACAGGAGGCAGAGCTAGAGGTAGCAGAGCTGAAGATGTTGAGGTTCCCTTTGAGAGTGACAAGTATGGATAGGTTGGATTGACAACTCATCAGATGGACAACCCATGTTAGATGTTTTGCAGATAAAGTCAGAGAGGCCAGATTGAGGTGGTTTGGACATGTTCAGAGGAGAGATTGTGAATATATCGGTAGAAGGATGCTGGGGTTGGACCTGCCAGGCAGGAGGTCTAGGGGAGGATCAAAGAGGAGGTTTATGGATGCAGTGAGAGAGGACATCAACGTAATTGGTGTGAGAGAAAAGGATGCAGAGGATAGGGTTAGATGGAGACCCCTGAAAGGGAACAGCCGAAAGACAAAGTCGTCTGTTAAAATGTTATTAATTGTAAGTACATTGTGGTCTATTATGGATTAATTAATATAATTGGCTATAAATCAAAGGACATGCAGAGATTCATTCATTGTTCATACCGCTTATCCTGTATAGGGTCATGGCAGACCTGAAGCTTTTCCCAGATGACCCTGGACAGGGTGCCAATCCATCGCAAGGGCGTACTAACAACACACAATTTGGGAACGCCAAATAGCCTCCAATTACCCTTTAAGCATGGGGAGAACATGCAAACTCCATGCACACAGACCCAAGGCAGGAATCGAACCCTCGACCCTGGAGGTGCAAGGGCACAGTGCTAACCACTACGCCATCGTGCCACCGACAGAAGGCTAGTGTGCAAAAATAATGTGTTTTTTATTTTCATAATCTGAGGCTACTGAACAGAACCACTTTATAGCATATCATTTAGGGCATTCTGTGGTATCATCAGTCATTAAGTAGGGGTGGTCGATAAAAATATATTTGGGTATTTTTAGGCTGAATGGCAATGCACTATATAGATACAAAATATAGATAGATAAATACTAATAGATACTATATAATACACTACCAGTCAAAAGTTTGGATATGCCTTCTAATTCAATGTTTTTTGTTTTGTGATTTATTTTCTACATTCTAGAACAATCCTGGAGATTTGAAAACTATAAAATAAGACATAAGACGCTAGGTAATTACATAACAATAACCACATTCATTATTACAACAACTTAACATTATTTTAACAGCGCAAGAACAGTACAGTATTGCCAAGTCCATTTGCAAAACCAATCAAGCACCATGATGAAACTGGACCAAAACGTACCTTTGCTGCAGAGGAGATACCATTTAAAGATACCAGTCTTAGCTATCATGTCTGGTCTGATCCCATAGAAGGGCTATTGTAATAAAAATTGCTCATAAAATAAAAATGTCATGTTGGCTATGATGGAAAGTTATCAGAGCACAAAGTCCAGAGCTCTGTACGTGAACATTTCATTAATTTCATAAGTGTCTTACCAGACATCTTGCTCTTCAGGCAAGCGGACGGACGTAAGGTCTTGCGCTCCAGCATCCGTGAGTTCTTGTGCAGCGAAGCCATCTTTGCTCTCGGGATTCCCACCACACGTGCTGGCTCTGTAGTGACGTCAGACTCACGCGTCATGAGAGACGTGTTTTATAATGGCAATCCGTGCATGGAGAGATGCTCAGTGGTGTTGCGCATTTCTCCTACTTTTATCAGGTCAGTGCTTTCGTTCACTTCACTGCCTGTACACTATACCTACTGTCTATAGAGATTGTTTCTTATTGTGGGAAATGGGGTCTGGGTAATGGAAGTAAGCTTGTTGTCTCGTCCTTATACAGGTTTGGTTCATTTGAGATTTTCAAAGAGGAGGATGAGTTGACAGGTGGGCAGGGCCCCAGCTATGGATGTAATGAGATACGAACTCAAATGCTGGATTATGTCATTGAAACTTTCTATCCAGAGATCCAGCAGAGTCACTCAGACCCAGTAGAGAGGAACACCGCCTTCTTTAGGGAGGTATGCTTTACCTAACGAATAGTCATCAAGGGTGGAGAAATAATAAATGCATTAGGGAGCCACCAGTAGAGGGTTGCTTCATAGCTTTATGGGAGCTTACATATTGTAGTAAAATATGGGGAACTAGTTAGCTGACCAACTTCTGTAGAAGGGTCGGTCAAGTCAAACCCCGGATGTGATGAAACGTCTCATGAATTAAGGTGAATATAAAATGCAAAGTACAATAAAGGCTTTGCTTTTCAGTATGCCACATTATCATGGCACAAATAAAACTAGTGTGTTGTTTTTCGCTCTTTGACTGGTTTTCGGTCTGATGTACAGCGTTCTCCACATTTTAGATACTGAAAAATTCATAGTAATTATTAAATAGTGTGCTTTAAGACAAATCTTTGAATAATAATCAGAGACTTTAAAAATTTATATTAATATATGTAACCATTGTTTTTTAGTTTGTTCATCGTTTTTCTTTTGTCGTAGGTGATGCTGAGGACAGCCAGACTTGTGGCCCATTGGCAGTGTGTAGGATTCTGTCATGGAGTCCTCAATACTGATAATATGAGTATTCTCGGGCTTACACTAGACTATGGACCATTTGGCTTCATGGACCGGTATGGACTTGCACACAGTCAGTGCTATCGGTGATACCCAGATGTCTATGAACCCATAATTTCCGTATTAACTTTTCACTGAATTAGATTGCTGATTTATGTAAATGAAGCTATATTGAAAGATTTTGCTCAGGGTTTGTTTTGGGGCGTTTGAGTCAAACCTGGACTTCTGATAAAATTTCTTGTGAATGAAAGCGTAAAACTAAGTGACAATTACAGAAGATTTCAAGCATAGCACATGATGAAATTCTTAACCACAGTAAAACATTTGAATGTTGCATTGAACAATTGTAAACATTTTTAAAGAAGGCCGTACGTCTGTAAATGACCGTCTTGGCCGAGGTGGTGTGTAGCCTACAGCAGTTATTCCCGGGAACATCATCAAGTGGAACACTCTCTGCAAAAAAAGTGTGGTTTGATCAACAACAGCTTTCTGTTTTAGTGGGGCAAAAACCTCACACTGCCCACCTCACTATTTTCACATTACAGGAACTCGGCTAGAGGTATCATCACATCCATGATGCCCTGAGCTAACTCCAAGCCATTTTCACACGTTTGGGCCATTTAAAGTAGTTCCTGGGAGGCCAGGGCTTCAAACTTGAAGCAGTCAGTCATCGTGTACTGAGAAAACATTCTACTTTGTGGTATCCAAGCACTAGCTAAAAAGCTACTGTAAACCTTACAGGAAACACCATCAAGCAACAATCAAAAGTCCCAGGTTGACTTGAACGCCACAGAAAAAAACAACAACATGGTCATCTGTCAGCTGTTTTTTCTCTACGTTGTTCCTGTATCTGCATGAATAAGGGGGAAAAAATGTAGAGACCTTGACCTTAATTTGACTGTTTGTGCTTATGATTGTTCTTGCTACTTGAATTCTGCTTGAACAGAATCGATGCAGCCTGTGGCAAAATTGTAATATCACTCTCTTTTTGTTTTTTTTGTTTTTTTTTTCTTCTGAAGCTTTGACCCAGAGTTCATCTGCAATGCCTCTGATAATACTGGTCGTTACTCATATCAAGCTCAGCCAGAAATCTGTCGCTGGAACCTCGCTCGGCTAGCAGAAGCTTTGCACCCAGATCTACCCTCAGACCGGGCGCAGGCTGTGTTGGAAGAGTACACGTCCCTTTTCAACACGTTCTACTTGAGTAATATGAGAAGGAAACTGGGCTTGCTAAGGAAAGAGGAACCAGAGGATGAGATACTCATCACAAACTTGATGCAGACAATGCACAATACGGGTACCTAAACGGACAGGTTTTAATTTCTTTAGTTAGGAGTTTCTGAAGGCCTGAATGCATTTAAAGAGCGAACCATTCTGTGGGCTGTGTTCTGTACTGATTGAGTTTCCTTCTTCTGTGTCACTTCTCAGGTGCCGACTTTACCAACACGTTCCGCTGCTTGAGTCAGATCCCATGTCCTGCAGGAGGAGAGCCAGTAGAGGATGATGTCAAACAGGCCGCAGAGCTTCTCCTGCAGCAATGTGCTTCTCTAGAGGAGCTAAAAGATGCTAGTAAGCCTAGTATGGACCCACGGTGAGGCAGTTTTCAATTTAGATTAAGTTGTTACATTTTTTGATCTTGACATAAGCGTCATAAAATTAAGTTTGTAATCAGATAGAATTGCCAAAATGTCCCAGATGCTCAGTGAAAATTTGATTTATAAATGCAATAAAACCAGACTTTAGTTAAGCAATATTGCACAAGCAAGAATGAGTGCAGAAGGCACAGCTGTGCCATTCATTATTGTGAGTGTAATACTGCTTTTACACAACAGTTCTATAGCAACAAATTATTATTGAGTAAGTGACATTTTGGACACAATATGACTAAATAGTCTGGGCTTTTTTTCTTCTTTTTTTTCTTCTTTTTTTCTCCACACTCAGAAATCCAAAATTGATCCCAAATAATCTCCATTTACTTTCTATCCTGTCAGGTAGATAGCTGGCTCATATTCATTTGTATATGCCCTTTAAAAGCATTTTCCATAAAATTATCTCTTCTTCCTTTTAATTATTATCTGACAAGCTTTAATGTTTTATTTCATGTGCCATGTCCCCTGATCATGTCACGTCCTTTGCTGTAGTACCTGCTTAGAGCTAGGTTGTGGAACTTTAGCGGTAAACACAGATGAGGGGAGCGATGCACACAGTGAAATGTTTTTCCTAAAAATAAGCAGGCAAGGAATGTAAATGCTGTATAACAAGCTACTGTATAACTCGGAAACACCAGAAACCTTTTTTTTCAGTCTTTGAGTTTTAGAACTATAAAGTAGCTAATAAACTTTAAAGTGAATTTTTATCTCTGAATTATATTTTTTAGAACACCTTTTTAACACTGCCCACTCTTTTAATCTTTATAGATTTTATAGATTTATTTATTTATTTTATATGTGTTTATTTGTGTTTAAGTCAAACCGGGACTTTTTATTGTGCAGAATAACAACATAGTTATGAGAGTAAAAACTGCATAATTTTTCTATAATCCCCTGTTACACTAATGCCTCAAAGTAAAAAGTTTTCTCCAGAGCCATGATCATGTCTTAGCTGGGTAAAAAGTTTGTTGACAAAGCCAATGCTTTTTTTTTTTTTTTCCTTGAGAGTTTTCCATTTGCTAATTGTACACGGGAATGACTACAGTGGGCTCCGAGCCAGGTCGGCTGGGATCATTATTCACGGCTGTAAGGGCATCTTTAAAAAACTTTTGCACGATTCAAATGTTTTACTGCAGCTCATCACTGTACTGTGCTTGAAGTCATCTGTAAATGTTAAAAATCGGTTTTAAAATTGGTTTTACACCTTCATTCACATGGAATTTCATCACAAGTCCCGGTATGACTTGAACGCCGCTCATAAAAGTTGTGATGCTTTTGACTAAAGCGGGTTCTTGTATGTAAATGGCACAACTGCATTAAGTAATTAAAGATTATTTGAGTATGTCACTTCTTCTCAGATATAGATAGGGAACTTGATTCCTTTTTTTAGAAATATTTTATGGTTTCAGTTAGCTGTTCTTTTCCCACAGTGAATTCTCAATGCTGCTCTCCTTGGCCCAGAGTAACCCTGCGCTGTTCAACATATTGTCAGATCGGAGGACATTGTCTCAGCAGCTGGAGAAGCTCGCTAAGTTAAAGGAGCTGATGGAAATCACGGAGATGGACCTGAAGACCAAGCAGACAGAGGACTGGACATGTTGGATTAAACAGTACAGGTACAAATTAGGATGTTTTGTGCAGGCGTTTGGTGCATGTAATCATACAGGACTACATTTGTGCTAGGCAACAAGAAGTTGCTTGGAAACCCAAGTGATAAAGCACTCGTGGGTTTCATTAGTTCTAACAGATGGTAGAAAGCTAGGACAAACATAACATATTTGTGGTCTCTTGAGAACGTTTGTCAGTTTTTAATTTGCTATTATCTTTAACAGAGATTAGAATAGGTTTTTTTTGTTGCATTAAAAAGACCAGCACTTCTGACCTGCCACTGCATTTACATGTTGCTTTTGCTTGCCTCCAGGCAGCGCCTTGTTCGTGAATGTGAGGGAGAGTGCGACGTGAAGGCGGTACAGAAGGAGAGAGTGTGTGTGATGGACAGTACCAATCCTTGTATAGTGCTTCGGAACTACATCGCCCAGAATGCAATAGAAGCAGCCGAGAAAGGCGACTTCTCTGAGGTTAAGCTCTTGCCATATTCAGTTTCACCCAATCCGTACTATAAAACGTTAAGCTAAAATAATACGTATTAAAAATCCTCTGATTGGTGTTATCAGGTTCAGAAAGTTCTGAAAGTGCTGGAGAAGCCATTTTGCCCACAGGAGGGCTTGGAGCTGCCAGGTTGGATGGTAAGACAAGGATCTGAGGAGGCACAAGAGTGGAAAGAAGAAGAGGGTCAAAGAGAGGCTGAGGAGGATGTTACAGCAGGAGAGAGCAGAGTGACTGTGTCTTATGACAGCAAGCCCCCAGCCTGGGCTGCTAAAATCTGTGTCACCTGATCATCATAGAGCCTTCAGGACAAGTAGCCCAGAGAGCTCTCCTCTTTGGGGATCTGTCTGTGAAGGCTGTTTGAGGTACTAATCTCCTGTCAACCAGTTTGGGAATATATTATAGAGAATAATGTGCTGTATGTGGAAAAACAATAATGAGTGCATATAATTTTAAAGATATAGTTCATTTGACTGGTTATTAATGATGACTTTGGCCACCAGTCTGACAGACAGGTCTTAGTCTGAAAGACAGGGATTTTAGTATTCTATACACCAAAGAGCATGTGGACTAGTGTTAGAGAGAGAGCACTTGTGTGTACTGTATGTGTGTTTCCATATATGTTTGTTTGTTGTGTGAGGGAGAGAGAGAGCAAAAAAGTCTTAACGCACAAGTTAATGAGCAGTAAAGCTCCAACATGTTACTGGACAATTAGTTAAAACAGATTATATTTTATGTAATTTTAAGATTTAATTAGGTTATTAGAAAGCAATAATATGAAAATGACATTGGAATAAATGGTTTATGGTCTTTTACTTTATACAAATTAGAGAATATACTGTATCTCAAAGTAGGCCTTACTGCTTCTGAATTTTTTGATGCTGAACAATAATTTCCAGCATGAAAATGATGTAGCAAGAGTGATTGTTTGTTTACATTTATAATAATTTAGATATAATAAAGCATAAAATAAAATAGTACAAAAATAAACATCTGCCAAAGAAGATGCTGTCCGTGTTTCTGTATTATTTTTATGTGCAATAAATTCAATTTATGATACTTTATTCTGAAAACTTTTAAGATTTACAAAATGTGTTTGATTAATTAATGCAGGAAATATGGAATGCAAAATAAATACTGTATGTATTGCTGCAGAGGACGGTCAGTGCTTTAGTGTTCTCTATGTGGTTTGGTTGCTCTTTGCAGAACTTGTGTAAATTACTGGCAGCAACATACATGGGCTTATGCAACATTAATTCATAGAATATCATTTAATTTTAAGCTATTAAATTTTTTTTTTTATCTTATGTGTTTTTATAATTTATGATCTGCCTATATAATTATTTAAATTTTTGGTGTATTTTGTGATGAGAAATTAATACCTTTTATAGATGATGTCTTGATGTAGGACTGTAAAGTTTGAACAGAACTTTAATTGTGTTTCAGTACAAGTAGAAAGGAATGTTTGTGCCTCAGGACATGCAGGTTTGAACCTGTAACCAAAAGACTGGTTCAACACAACATACCAAGACAAACAAGAAGAAAGTGCTTTAAGGAGATACAGAGTGTTATTAACATCGGGTGGGTTCTTCAAAGGCATGTGGATTGTCCTTGTCGCTGGGGTTGTGATTTAAAGGGTATACCTTTAGTACGTTTAGTATGGAAATTTTACATAGCAAAGAATATTTAGTGCACCTTTTAAACTTTACTACGAAAGTAATTATAGTCCATTTATGTATCTTGATAACCATTTATATAACATTGAGGTTCCACCCAAAAGACAAAAACACATATATTATTGTATTGACATAAAATCTTTAAGACTTGCCTTCAAATGCCAAACCATAAAAGCTGCAAAGGTTACGTTATGTAACATACTGTTAATATCTATAAAGAAAATGTCCATAGAAGTAGAATCACGTATTATAAATAAAGGTTTAAACTTACAGTAATAATATTAATGGTACATGTATTTTACACAAAAAAAGCATCCTTTAGGCCAGGTTCATTCATCTTTACCACTTATCCATTATTGCAGAGCACTTTTAGGCACGAGGTGGTGTACACCCTGTGTGCCATTCCATCACATTTCACACACACTACGGGCAATATGGGATCACCAATTAAGGAGGAAACCAACCAAGCATAGGGAGAACATGCAAACTTTATACACATAGACCAGACGTGGGAACTGAACCCTCAACACTAGAGGCGTGAGACGACAGTGATGACCACTACGCCTCAATGTGACCCAGGTTCAGTTATGTACCTTATACTTAGACGTGTCCAGTTAAAATATGTGTGAATACACCCTACAGGTATATAGACTTATAGCACCATGCCCTAGACAAGAAGAAATATCTCTTGGGAAGTCTAGAGGGCATTTTAGTACTCCATTTCGATGTCTATAAACAGGATTCCTGGATTAAGTGACAGGTTAAATACTACTTCACACCACTTTACTACAGTGCTAAATAGTACAGTGTTGTAGCGTACAAGTCTAGCGAGTATGAACATATGGGCCGTTTGATAGCGCGCGCTATGGGCGGGGCCAGGTACCTGCTGAAGCGCATGCGCAGCTCGGTTTGTCTCAGGTATTTTTAGTCATAGGTGTGTCGGAGAACCTGACACTGATTCCTGGAGTTGGAGCTGAAACAACACCATTGTTTTTTGTTTTGTTTGTTAAAGCAACAGTTTCAGGACATGATGACCCAACGTGCGAGACCCGGTTATCATCGCCAGGAAGTGAATAAAACCATTTGGGAAGTTCCTGAACGATACAAAGATTTACGGCCGGTTGGGTCAGGGGCTTACGGTACAGTATGGTGAGCGGAATTCACTCTTAACGCTTCATTATTCACGCGCTATTTTATTACCTTTAGTTTAGTCCCCGTGTCCCTGTGCTGCGTGGCTAATTTGACTAACACGCTTCGGACACGTATTTATAGCGCGTGTTATAAACTCAGTCGGATTTCCTGTTTCGGTACTAACTGTGCAAATAAGCGCGGACAGACTCACAGCAAACCCTCCAGTCCTGTCATGGCGTGTATGAAATACCACTGAAATTCCCACCCAGGTCATTAGTTAACCTGTGTTTTTTTTTAACCTACTTTATGTTTTTCCTCCAAACTTTGATAAAACGGGGACATGTTTGGGTTAGAGCTGCATGATTCTTACTAAAATTAGAATCTCGATGTTTCTCCACAGGAATTGAGATTCTCAGTGTATACACACGTGTGTATATATATACACACACACACACACACACACACACGTATATAATATTGTCAATATAATGTATATGATATTTGTGGTTGACTGGAAAAGATTATCTGTATTTACATTATTGCCTATGAGGAAAAAAAGTATTTTGCAATATGAAATTTTGGTTGAGGTCAGGACTAGCTGATCAAACTCGCTCATTCATGTCTTTATGGACCTTGCTTTGTGCACTTGGTGCGCAGTCATGTTGGAACTGGAACGGGCCATTCCCAAACTGTTCCCCCAATGTTGGGAGCATGAAATTGTCCAAAATGTCTTTTTGTCAGAATGAAGAGTTCATTTCACTGGAAGTAAGGGGTCGAGTCCAACTTCTCAAAAACGACCCCACACGAATTTGGTGTGGAAGAACTTGACTGGCCCTCACAGAGGCTTGACCCCAAGCCAATAACACACCTTTGGGATGAACTAAAGCGGAGACTGCGAGCCAGGCCTTCTCGTCCAACATCAGTATCTGACCTCACGAATACAGTACACTTCTGGAATAATAGTCAAAAGTTCCCATTAACACACTCCTAAACCTTGTGGAAAGCCTTCTCAGAAGAGTTGAAGCTGTTATAGCTGCAAAGGGTGGGCCAACATCATATTAAACCTTATGGATTACTAATTGGAGTGCAAATATGCATGTGAATACTTTTGCCAGTATGGTTTATATTAGCAATTTCCAACATTTTACATTAGAAAAGACATGTCAACATCTGAGACATGTTTTAGAAAGTTCTTTCTAAAACATCTAGAAAGGACACGTAAAAAAAAAAAGTATCATAGGAAATAGACATTAAACCTTACTTAACCTTGATTTATGCTTGATTGATTTATGATTCCTCTTGGCACCGGCTGCATAAAAAATGAAACTTAAAGTGCTAACATTCTTGGGAACCATGGTGCTTTGTCGTTACTAAATCTTACACAAAATGCAGAAAAAAAAACGTCTGACATCTTTGAAAACCCAAATACACAGTTTGATGTCTGAAGCCTCCCCATTAACACACAGCAAGGCTTCCAAATAAGCACATGTATATTTCAAGAGTTTTAAGACTTGGAGTTTTTATTTTTTCCCTGCGAGTTTCTTCTGGGTACTCTGGTTTCCTCCGACAGTCCAAAAACATACAGATTAGGCTAAATGGCATTCCCAAATTGCCCGTACTGTGTGAATAAGTGTGTGTGCCCTACAATAGATTGTAGGGTCCAGGGTGTACCCAGCCTTGTGCCCGAAATCTCCTGTGATAGGCTCCAGGCCCCCTGTGACCCTGTGTACAGGATAAGCAGTACAGAAGATGAATGAATGAATGAAGAACTATTAAATAACACCTGTGCTATTTGGACACTTGGACAAGTACAGTACATCATTATTGCATGTGTTTATATTGCGATTATTTTTGTTAGCATAAGGTAATTGTCATGGCGTTTGTTAGGTAGTTTGAAATCAAGTACTGTACATAGTTTACAGTGTTGAATTTCTTGTTGTTAAAGGTTTTATTGCTTAGTCTTAACATATTTCTAGTACACTTCTCTGTATCTTTCAGTCTGTTCCCAGAGTCTGCAGTATGTGCAAAACCTGTAACCAAGGTTTAATTAACTGATACAGTAACCTATATCCCAATTAGAACTGTACTTGCCTTTTGGGACAGTAGTATGTAATTAAATTTTTAGTGTGTGTGTGTGTGTGTGTGTGTGTGTGTGTGTGTGTGTGTGTGTGTGCATGGGTCAAACCATGACATTTTAGTGCAACAAATGTTATAAAATGCCACAAATGAGGAAGAGAGATGAGAGTTGTATGACTGAATTATTTACTAATCTCTGGCCTCATTGGTATGCCCAATGAGAGTGGCTAATGTAGCATCTAGGATTGTTGTCAAATAAATAATTAAACATACTAATGCAGCAGTATCTGAAAGCAGGGAAAACATTTGAGTGATTTGCCATCATTCAGAAATGAGATCACGTGTATTTATGTATAAATCGGGATTGATTATTATTTTTTTATTTTGTTTTAAGTTTGGGTTTCAACTCACGAATAATTGAACTTAACACTCCTTTCCGTAAGAATACATGCAAACCTTAATTTAATAATAATAATTATATATATATATATATATAATGTGTATATGTGTCCCTAGCTCTGCTCAGGACCGGAAAACGGGGACAAAGGTTGCTATCAAGAAACTCCTTCGTCCTTTCCAGTCAGAACTTTTTGCCAAGAGGGCCTACCGGGAACTTAGACTTCTCAAACACATGAAGCATGACAATGTAAGTAGCCTGAATATTTGTATGCTTTGCCAGTGAGCTTTGCTTTTATATGAACTCGTTACCTTTACTTTATTTCACTGTAGGTTATTGGACTGCTGAATGTTTTCACCGCAGACCTTTCACTGGACCGATTCCAAGACTTGTAAGCTTTGCACTTAATCAAGCTGCATCTCATGTATGACCATGTATGCATGGTGCCCTTGTTCCTTGTATTTTTTTTAGTTTTTTTTACTTGTTTTGACTTTATCTTGTTTTTTTAGCTTGAATTCCCACGAACTCAGCCTAGCATTTCATTGTATAAATCCAGCTTGTGTCTCTCTTTGTACATCTCTTATTTTTCTCTTACAGTTACCTTGTGATGCCCTTCATGGGGACTGATCTTGGGAAACTAATGAAAACGGAGAGGCTTTCAGAAGACAGAATTCAGTATCTTGTCTATCAAATATTGAAAGGTCTAAAGGTGTGTCTCTTATACACAGTAAGGCCTAAGTCTAACCTTTCTCTTCCCAGTCAGCAGACTAATACTCGGGCCATCTTTAGAAGGTCTTTAATACTGAAGATTTCTTAAGATTTAAAAGGGACTTTTATGAATGTGGAATATAGAACAAAAAGAAGTCCTAAAAGTCCTAATTGTGCTCCGTAGGTTACACCCTCTTAGACAAACCGACTCTATGTACTATTTTTTTTTTTTTCTCATTCACAGTATATCCATGCTGCTGGTATCATTCACAGGGTAAGCTGCATGTATTTCCTAATACTCCTATACACCACTGAATTAATAATGTATTGTTGATCATTGCTTATAGTTGTAATTTACAGGATCTCAAGCCAGGAAATCTAGCTATCAATGAAGAATGTGAGCTCAAGGTAACAGCATATCATATGAGATTTGTGTATGATCTGCAATACATCAGGTGTTAATGCTCTATAGAATTTTTATATACAGTTCTGTGCAAAAGTCTTAGGCACCATATTATATGCTGTACCAATTTTGTTACATACTGTATGTTTATCATGTCTACATAATTTTTAAGTTATATATAGAAATACTGAAAGATTTTGTATATAATTAATAAACAAATACCATTACAGGAAAATATATGAATGGCTGTAAAGAAATAAATATAGTACACGACGGATCAGTTTTCAGATGGAAGCAAAAAAACATTGATTTCAACAATGAGTTTTTACCCCAAATATTGTTTATTACTCTTTATTGCTTTTTATAGAAGTTTCTTTTATGCAGATATTTTTTCAAAAGCATCTTTTGCTTATTCTATATTTTTGTATGTGCCCAAGACCTTTGCACAGTACTATAAATAAAATAGCTGTTAGATTTTACTGAGCATGCTGGAGAATATGACTTCTTCTGGTAACTTTGTCACACTCGCTCCTTTCTATGCACATATTCTCCTGTAATGTTATTTATACTGAATGATTTTGTACATAATTATGCAGGCATGATGAACATGTACTGTATAACAAAATTGGCATATATGTGCACAAAACTTTATTTTGTATTAGATCCTGGATTTTGGTTTGGCTCGTCAGGCCGATATTGAGATGACAGGCTATGTGGTAACTCGCTGGTACAGAGCCCCTGAGGTCATCCTGAGCTGGATGCACTACACACAAACAGGTGAGTCATCCATTTGTGAAGCTGTCCGGTTTTTCTTTGGCCAGCTTTTTAAACTGATTAGTTGACTTACAGACTACAGACTTGCAGACTGCAGATGAATCATACAGACCTTATATTGAATTTTGATAGGTGAATCATCACGTTGTTGATTCTAATAATACTCCACCCATGCTCTGTTAGATCTACATAACAGCAAAAAAATTCTTCAGATTAAGTTGCACAGATGTATTACTGAGATTTATTTCTTTAATTTCTGTACACTTTACCTGGTGGAATTACAACAGGTGACAACCACCATTTCTTGTGGGGATCCCCTTATATTCCCAAGCCAGCTGTGAGATATAATCGCTCCATCCGGTCCTGGGTCAGCCCTGGTGCTCTGTGTGATGGAAAATGCCTGATACTAATTAAGCATATGGTGACCAAAAGCTTTGGCTGCAGCACTTCTTGCTGTCTTATCACTTTCAATTAAATCAAAATAACACTTAAATGGAAGGCCTTGATGGATGGATCTCCTGACTGTTGGTCTCTGCTTGTGTGTCTTAGTGTTACAACAATGACGTACACTGACAGCCCTTTGGCCACAGCTTTTAATAGTCCAGTCAGACCTTAGTGCACAAAGGGAAGCCATTTTAGAGGCCAGGTACTCTGTAATAGAGGTGGGTTATGTTTGTGGACAATTCCGATGTTTCCCGTGATACTTTTTTTATGGGGACGTTATGAGTACTGTGATACAAAACACAAAACATTTCACAAGATATAGCATCAAAGTTATTTTTTACGGTCCATTTCCGCTAGGCCAGCCTGTGTTACCCTGACAGGCACAAAAACAATCCAAAAATAACGAAGTGTGGACATTTTTTGTCAAAATGCCAGCAGTGCTGACAACGCTGGTGTCTAGAATTTCCACATCAGTTATATGGAAATGCTGCAATCTACACCGGACATGGCTTAAATGATGGTGGAAACACAGAAACTTGTTTAACTACCAGGAAAGCGTAAAAAATGTAAATAAAACAAAAGCCAGATGACACAGGGAGTGCATTTGAGTGTATGAAAGCTCCAAAAAGAGCAACAAATAACCAGTGTGTCTGGCACTTCTTATGAACAAACAGACACAAGAAAGAAATCACTGTTGCCATGGCATTTTACCTGGCTTATTATGATACTACCCAGTAAAGGCTTTAAATATTCTATTTAAATTAGGAGTTTTCGTTTATTCAGTATAGTAATAGCTCAGTAGAATAGTCTTAAAAACCAACATGCAAAATAATGATGAGTCGTAAATAGGGATGTAACGGTATCAAAACTTCACGGTACGGTAATACCTCAGTATGAATGGCACGGTATGGTATTTATTGAATCATTTACAGGAAAAACAAAACTAATGAAGAGACTTGAAAAAAGTGCCAGAAGTGTTTTAAACAGTATACATGAACACTGAACATATCAATGGCATACAAATTGGCCATCTATCTGTAAACTTTGAAACATAAACTTAAATTTTAATAACAAAAAATTATTAAACCATATAAATTTCATTAATTTTTTTTTTTTTTAAGTTTCAATTTAGTATTCTTGAAAACTCAGAAAAATAGCAGCCTACATATTGCAGCTGGCCCATGTGCTGAATGAGTATTTGAGAACACTCACCTCATTCACTCACTTATTCAGACAGAGAGGGGATTTTTTTTCCCTTTCTCGTTTCTTTTCAGAGAGAAACCGAAATGACTCGATAAAACTATAGGTCTTCTGAGAAAAGTTTGCTCAGGCGAATGGGGCGAACGGGAGGTAGCGGGAACTACTCCCATCAGCCCAGGCGTGACCATCATCCTTTGCGGCCTGTTGTCGCTACAGATCCAGTAATGAGGAAGTCGCGGGTGCTGCTATTAGCGGCGAAGGAAAAGAGATGGAAAGAGTAATTAATCATTACGGAGTAAGCAGGTTTTAAATCAGATGTGCGCATTACTGGATCTGTAGCGACAACGGACCGCAAAGGATGATGGCCACGCCTGGGCTGATGGGAATTGTAGTTCCCGCTACCTCCCGTTCGCTCCATTCGCCTGAGCAAACTTTTCTCAGAAGACCTATAAGTTTACCGTCTTGCGACCATGGTATTATTGAAATAAAGTGTTATTGTGGTACGACAGTATTTACAATACCGTTACATCCCTAGTCGTAAATATTGAATATATGAAGAAACTGTACAAAGCCTAAAATGTACCAGCGCCCACCAAGTAGCACACTTCCACTAATCCTTTAGATCTGTACAGTGGGCTACAAGGAAGGCATACTTCAAGACTGTTCCCTGTTCTGGTGCCTAGGTGGGGTTCATATGATGACTAAAGAGCTACCTCTTCCAGAAAAGAGTTCACATTAACACTTTGCTACTTAATACATTTTTCTTTTGTGTGTGGGTTCACACACATTAAGTTTAGTTAGTAGTTAGCCTGTTAGTAGTCCCTGACCTAATAAATCAGGATGAAGATGTGTTTATTGATGGACACTTCCAAGCACTTCTTTCAGTCGCTCTAGATGTATATATTTTTTTATTAATGCCTCTCTCTCTCTTTTTAGTGGACATCTGGTCTGTTGGCTGTATCATGGCAGAGATGCTCATCGGAAAACCGCTTTTCAAAGGACATGATCGTATCCTACACGCCAACAAAGATAACATTGTCTGACATTACTGCCGAATGCCTCTGGAGGGGCTTTTTTTTAGACATTATAACTAGTGATGCTTGTATCTTTCGTTCCTATGTGTATTTAATATTTTTGATCTTGACTCCATTGCATCAGACCTGGATCAACTTACTGAGATCATGAAAATCACAGGAACTCCTACGCAAGAGTTCATCTCCAAACTGCAATCCCAGGATGTGAGATATACCCATTGTTTCACTCAGTAGCTTCATGTAGGACCAACAGATGGGGCCTTTTTATTTTTTACTTTAACATTTACTCAAAGATCCCTGAATGCCAATTAATTCATTCCAGGCTAAAAGCTACATTGAGAAGATGCCCAAACTTAGGAAGAGAGATCTTCAAATTATGATGCCAGGCACCAACCCTCAAGGTACATTGATTTTTTTTTTCACAACTAGACCAGGGTTTGACATTAACTTTTTTGCTCACTGGCCAATGTGGCTAGTGGATTTCCGGAGTCACTCGCCATTCAACCTTTTTACTAGCCACAATTTTGTTACCAGAAAATCACAGTTTTTTCTTCACCATGATGCATTAATGTTTGTTATTTCTAGATTTACTTATAAATGACAGCATACACTGTATCACTATAGTAGTAGTCAAGTATTCAGTACTGTTAGGATAGCTCCCAATATAAAAACATGCAAACATGAACAGTATATTCTGCTTATTGAACTTAAATTCAAGCCTCTTACCACATGAAATTGAAAAATAACAGATTCAGTACAACTGAACTCATTGTGATATTAAAAATACAGCAACTCAGAACATTTATCATTTTAGTGTATTATTATGTGTACTATTATCAGGTATTATTATTCATTATGTGTTATATCAGAATTCTGAGTTAGGACAATGGACTCTGGTCTATCTTGTTGTGTTGACTCTTTATAGTGTGAGGTAATTCAATCAATTGATGAATTTTCTATCATTCAACATGAAATCTAAATAGATTTTAATAGTCATTACCTTTTTATATATAATCAGTAAATAACCTATGCAAAAGGGCCAAACATTCTCATCCTGTTGAGATAGCCCTTTAAGGAAATGATACACACACACACACACACACACACACACACACCAAACAGGAAGTAAAAGTGTGTGTCTGTTAGTGATGGGAAGTTCGAATAATTTTAGTGACTCGGTTCTTTGAATCTCGTTCATCAAAATGAACGAATCTTTTTTTGAGTCATTTTGTTCGTTTGATCAGAAATAAATTAAAATGTTGCGTTTTCAATAAAAATACCCCCAATACGTCTACATAGACAGTTTTTGGCTATAGTTCCAGTTATGAAAATATTACAATGTAACTAAGGACATATTATAATAAACACAATGTGCAGCTCACTTCTTATATCTTCTCTGAGTCGTTCGTTCTTTTGAATCTATTGCACCGCATAACGTCTATGGGAGTCACGTGAAAAAAGAACGAACGACTCGAGACTTAAACATATTGCTCATGGATATATATCTATAGTATTGCTGAGAATCATTCAATACTGTATATAATATACGGAGGTTTTGCGATGCTTTGCACATGCACTCCCAATAGAAAATTAATGAACTCTCCGAGACGACTCGTTCATCTGAGTAATGTTAAAGATTCGTTCAAAAAGAACAAATCGTTCATGAACGACCCATCACTAGTGTGTGTGTGCGCATGCGCAGTGCATGTGTGAACATGTGTAGAGAGAGATATTAAATGTCATCATTACATTCATGCGCGTTTTATGCGCGTAATATTACGTTGCAATGCGTTTATTATATCGGATGACTTTAGAGAAAACATCAACAAAAAATATATTGTCATACCAAAGAATAAACTACCCGCCAAAGTGGCTAGTGAGACTAAAGTTATTACCCGCCACAGTCGAATTATACCCGCATTTGGCGGGTGGGCTGGTGCCAGTGTCAAACCCTGAACTAGACACTCTCCAGTTCACCTTATTTTAATTATGTGTGGCTGCCTTGGAAACTCTCTCATGTTGCTATGGCAGGATTCTCATAAACAGCTAAAACAGAGTGTAGAGTTTTTGAACTTCTATAACGTTCCTTGTGTGTGAGGTCTGTGCTAAAAAAAAAAAAAAAAACACACAACTTCTATATGGAATATCTATAGTAGAAATGTTTAAATTCCATTATGTGAAGGCATTTCCAGGGCCACTGCAGTTAAATTAGCATGCAAAGCTCTCTATCTAACAAGACTGTTGTTTTTGTTAAAACGTAACACGAATAGATGTGATTATATTGCCTTCAGCAATTAGTGCGCTAGAGTCCATGCTGGTGCTGGATCCGGATCGCAGAGTGACCGCGGCTCAGGGTTTGGCTTTGCCGTACTTCTCAGAGTTTCGTGAGCCAGATGAAGAGACTGAAGCGCCACCATACGATCACTCCCTGGACAATGCTGAGCAATCACTGGAGCAATGGAAACGTAAGTGCTGACTTTAAATTTCGTTTAATGTAAAGTCAATCCTTTATTAACAATAAAGCCAGCAGATGTTTTTTTTTTTTTTATAATCTCAATATTTCACAACTTTTATTTTTCGTCTGCCATTTTTAAGGAAGTATGACGAATACTGGTCACCCTTAAAATACTTCTTCACGTTTCTCCTCAGTCTTAATAACCTGTGCATAGTTCATGCCTCCAAGGCTACTGGATCTTTTTTGAGTAAAGGTGTCCATGACAGGGTTTTGAGGAGCTTCTAGACTAGAGCTCTCCCGTACCGTTTGTAATTCACCAACACTTAAACATACCCACTGAGACTGGCAGTTAGCAGATTAATTGAATCTGAGTTTAGAAAAACATAATCTTGAATCAACACCATTGCCTGCTTAACTCTCTCAAACCATCTGAATAATGCTATAGTCTAAGACCTACTGTAAATACTATTGTGTGCTGTTCTTCTAGTGCATGCCTAACTCAACCCTAACTACGAATACTAATTGGTTCATGCACATTGGTGAATGTGAAATCAGATGATGAAACACATTATGTCTAAAAGCTGACATGACATCCACATGGTGGTTGACTTTCCGTTTAGTAATGATGCCAGTGATGGGCCAATGTTGTAAACCAGGGCCTGTATTCACTAAGCGTCTTAAGTTGCTCCTAGTGAAGAAATTCTAAGAAAATTATTAAAATTATGACATTTTCTTATAATTTCACTTTAAATTTAGGACTAAATCTTAGTAAAGATTAAAATGATTCACGAAAACATCTTATCCATAAAAGCAGCTCCTAAGGTAAAAATTGTTAGAGGCTTAAGAGTTTCTTTAGCAGAGGACAAAATGGCAGAAAGAATAAATATTCAACAAACACCAAATGTAAAAGTAAATACTGCTCTTCTGTCCAACTTGGTTTTCTTGTTCTTTAACTTCCTTCCATCTCTCCTGGATTATTGGCTACATACCATCCAAAAATGCAACTTAAATAGACTGTCATGCAATCATGTAAACTGGTAAAAGCTGAGCCATTTTGCTCCCATCAATCTAAAATGAATTACAAGTAATAAAATCAGTATGGTAAATAAATGTAAGAACTTAAATATAGTAACTACTGCAGGAAAATTTGGTTGCTTCAAACGTATTTTAACATTTTCAACATTTAGCTGTTTAATTATCTTTAAGGTATTTAGCCTACAACAGAAACTTTACATATACAATTTCTTCATATGCAAAACATTATGATTTTACTGTCTATTCTATTATCATATATCCTATTTTCACAAAGTGCTTTTTTAATACTTTTACAGAGGTCAGAGGTTATTTTTATTAACCAATCACAGTCCTTGAATTGCTGCATCATCCCTAGCAACGGGCCGACCACGCCTCCTCTCTTTTTAAGTTAGGAGAGAGAATTTTAAGAAGCTTTGTGAATACGGGCCCAGATCATGTAAAATAAAAGGGATATCCGATTTGGAAAAGAAATGTTCTTTTGAAACAGGTTTACATATTAAGCATTTACTAGTTATTCATGGGTTCATTTTTATTTTTATCATATTTAAAGTCTTATGCAAAAATAACAGATTTTGGTGATTTTATTTATTTATTTTTTTAATAATTTTTTTTTTTATTACAAGACCTTTTTTTACAAGAAGTATGCAACAAAACATCTACAGAAGCATGATGCATTTACCAGCAAATTCTGGAAGCAAACATCACACCATCTGTAAAAAAGCTAAAGCTGAAAAGGGCATGGCTTCTACAACAGGACAATGAGCCTAAACATACCTCGAAATCCCATGAGACGTAAACTGAAGGTTTTGGAATGGCCATCACGGTCCCCTGATTTAAATATTCTTTTTTGCAAAGTCCCGATGTTTTTATTTTTTTTTTATATCTTTGTTCAGTTTATGACATAATAAGTACCTATGCATCAATGCTGAAAATATTGTGCATTTTTTTTTTCCATTTCCAAGAGACTGTCTTTTCAATTAAAAAAGATCACCAAAATCTATCAAGGGGTGCCTAAACCTTTGCATACAATTATATAGTGAAATGTATGTGATTGTGTTAAATTGAAAAAAGTTTCAGTTAAAAATAGATTTCAACGAAAACAATATGTGCTGAGTATCGTTATCAGCTGACACTCAAGGTTTTAGTATTGTGACATTAGACATGATTCCTAAATATGCATAAGTTTATGACTGTCTCATGTTCATCTGGTAGCTTCTAATCTGCCAGGTGTTTAGTTTTTTCGAATTTTGATTCCTGGTGACTCATTCTCTTTTTTTGTGTGTGTGTGTGTGTGTGTGTGTGTGTGTGTGTGTTTCTGTCTCTGTCTTCTGTCCTTTCTCTCCTGCCCAGGACTCACGTTTAATGAGATTCTTACCTTTCAACCTCCACCATTGGGTCCATTCCAGAAAGAGACGTCACTTTAAGCGGAGGCTTCGTTATACTGTTAAACATCTCAAGCCAAGTGCCCCTTAGCTTTTTTTCATGTGACCCATAGTATTTGTATCACAGTGTAAATACATGTTTGTGTGTGTATGTACGTACACTGCCTGGCCAAAAAAATTGCATAAAACCACTTCAGTGGTTTTTGATGTCAGAAAATGACAAAGGAAATTACTGGAATTGGTTTAAGAAATGTACAACACATTCTATTGAAGCAAAATAGTCTCATTTATAATTCACACGAAAGACATGATGCACACATGCATATCCCAATTCACATGTGCACATGTGAAACCCAATTCATGTGCACGTGAGACTGTTTTGCTTCCATACATTCAAATCTGAAAAGATTTTGGGCAACAGTCAATGTCATGGAAGAAATCTGGTTGGGAAAAAAGTCAGCGATTAGTGATCACAAATGCTTGAAGTTGCAAAATGATTAAATGACAGTAGAAATCACAGCTGTGTTTAACAGTGAAATTAAAAGCATTTTTAATGTGATGAACTCTGGATTGGTACTTAAGAAGACCGCTTGTGAGCGAAGCTAATTTAAAGAGGGCCAGGGGTAGCTCAGTGGTTAAGGCATTGGACTACGGTTCAGAAGGTCCCAGGTTCAAATCCCACGACCACCAAGTTGTCCCTGTTGGGCCCTTGAGCAAGGCCCTTAACCCTCAACTGCTCAGATGTATAATGAGATAAAAATGTAAGTCGCTCTGGATAAGAGCGTCTGCCAAATGACTAAATGTAAATGTAAAGACTTAAATTGACCTTATTCCAGAGTGATGGGTGTGTCTAGATAAGAAAGGTTTCAAATTGTGCACCATAATCAAATCTTAAGGTGGTTAATGAAATATTGGAGCTTTTTGTGGCCAGGCAATGTAGAAACTGTACATGCACACTAAAACTTTACTGTATCTACTGTAAAACATATTCCCTGTATTGGTGGTCAAATATAAATAAAACCATCAATGTGCCTTTTTTTTTAAGACACTACATGACTTATTTGTGAATATATGGGATCACAAAGAGGCCTAAATGCAGTCATTTCTTTAAGCAAGTGTTTGTCTATAATATGATCTACTGTGGACCATGGACAAATTTGTGTCTGATGACATGTAGGACCTCGAATATGTTAAACCAGAAAGTTTTTTAAAATAAGTATTTTTGAAAATAGATTTGCCTAATCTAATTGTCTAACCATACTTGTGCCTTGTTGCAATAAAGACAATTTGGTTTATGTGAATGTTTTCTTCTTTTGAGTTATGGTAAATAAAAAAAAAAAAAAAAAATAAATAAATAAATAAATATATATATATATATATATATATATATATATATATATATATATATATATATATATATATATATATATATATATATTGCAGTGGCTTCCAAAAGTATTCGGCCCCCTTGAACTTTTTGCCACATTTTGCCACATTTTGTCACATTACAGCCACAAACATGAACCAATTTTATTGGAATTCCACGTGAAAGACCAATACAAAGTGGTGTACACATGAGAAGTGGAATGAAACTCATACATGATTCCAAACATTTTTTACAAATAAATAACTGAAAAGTGGGCTGTGCGTAATTATTCAGCCCCCTGAGTCAATACTTTGTAGAACTGCCTTTTGCTGCAATTACAGCTACAGTCTTTTAGGGTATGTCTCTACAAGCTTTGCACATCTAGAGACTGAAATCCTTACCCATTCTTCTTTGCAAAACAGCTCCAGCTCAGTCAGATTAGATGGACAGCGTTTGTGAACAGCAGTTTTCAGATCTTGCCACAGATTCTCGATTGGATTTAGATCTGGACTTCGACTGGGCCATTCTAACACATGGATATGTTTTGTTTTAAACCATTCCATTGTTGCCCTGGCTTTATGTTTAGGGTCGTTGTCCTGCTGGAAGGTGAACCTCCGCCCCAGTCTCAAGTCTTTTGCAGACTCCAAGAGGTTTTCTTCCAAGATTGCCCTGTATTTGGCTCCATCCATCTTCCCATCAGCTCTGACCAGCTTCCCTGTCCCTGCTGAAGAGAAGCACCCCCAGAGCATGATGCTGCCACCACCATATTTGACAGTGGGGATGGTGTGTTCAGAGTGATGTGCAGTGTTAGTTTTCCGCCACACATAGCGTTTTGCATTTTGGCCAAAAAGTTCCATTTTGGTCTCATCTGACCAGAGCACCTTCTTCCACATGTTTGCTGTGTCCCCCAGATGGCTTGTGGCAAACAGAAAACGGGACTTCTTATGGTTTTCTGTTAACAATGGCTTTCTTCTTGCCACTTTGTGCAGTGCATGACTAATAGTTGTCCTATGGACAGATTCCCCCACCTGAGCTGTAGATCTCTGCAGCTTGTCCAGAGTCACCATGGGCCTCTTGACTGCATTTCTGATCAGCGCTCTCCTTGTTCGGCCTGTGAGTTTAGGTGGACGTTCAAGGCTTTGGAAATCTTTTTTTAGCCTAAGCCTGCTTTAAATTTCTCAATGACTTTATCCCTGACCTGCCTGGTCTGTTCTTTGGACTTCATGGTGTTGTTGCTTGCAATATTCTCTTAGACAACCTCTGAGGCCGTCACAGAGCAGCTATATTTGTACTGACATTAGATTACACACGATGCACTCTATTTAGTCATTAGCACTCATCAGACAATGTCTATGGGCAACTTACTGAGCTGGAGCTGTTTTGCAAAGAAGAATGGGCGAGGATTTCAGTCTCTAGATGTGCAAAGCTGGTAAAGACATACCCTAAAAGACTGGCAGCTGTAATTGCAGCAAAAGGTGGTTCTATAAAGTATTGACTCAGGGGGCTGAATAATTATGCACACCCCACTTCACAGTTATTTATTTGTAAAAAATGTTTGGAATCATGTATGATTTTCGTTCTCACGTATACACCACTTTGTATTGGTCTTTCATGTCGAATTCCAATAAAATTGATCATGTTTGTAGCTGTAATGTGACAAAATGTGGAAAAGTTCAAGGGGGCCGAATACTTTTGCAAGCCACTGTATATATCGTATTATGTTATAATTATATTTATATAGATCTATACGCTTCCTTCTTGTGCATTAATACCCATCATATGAATTATTTATTATTCTCAATTATTCGTATTACTAAGAGGAAAAATAAAAAAAAAATACAGGTTATTTTCAACAAAGAAAATCTGTAATATATATATATATATATATATACACACAAATTTTCTTTGTAATTATATATAATTACAGGTATAAATATATATAAATAAGTAGAATTTTGTATATGTATGTACTGTTTTGAGTGATATTGTGGTACATTTAAGTCTCCAGCAGAGGGCACCACTTGTCCAGTTATATTACACAAAACATGAACTACTTATTTAGCAAATACATACAGTAGAATTAATGTACAGTACATTGCATTGTTATGGTATTTCTTTTTAATGTCCTTTTTCTATTTTCTTTTAGAATTATTTTTACAAACAGCCATAACTGTAATGTAAATATGTAATGTAACCACATTGTTTAGTTGTTGTTGTTTTTTTTAAATGCTGGATCTAAATTTAATTCCTGCATGTTTTGTTTTCCTGATCAAACTCAACAACAGGTCTTTCTGCATTCTGCATTAGCTTTTGATGTCTAATAAAATACATGTCCAGGACTGGGTTTGAGAACAGGTATAGATTTTAAACAAAAGGATTACTCTGGCACTCGTTGCAAATTTGTGCAATGACTAGCAGCAGGCATGACTTTAGCACATTTGCATGGCTTCAGGATCCAGAAGGCACCCTCCCCCTCTCCACAGTTGTGTGTGTGTGTCCATCCTGCATGGGACATCCGCATAGTTCATATGTCAGAATGTTCTGTCCTGAGAAATACTTTGGGAGGCAAAATAAATTTGTCATCCAACTCTGCTCTGCAACGCTTGATGTTATTTTAGGAAGAAAGGGATAGCAAATTGGTCCACTCTCTATCCTCCTTCCTCAACCAGCTGCTGATGTGTTTACCTGTTAAATTCTAGTAGGGAAATGTTTTTCCAATGCTCTCCTATGGGTTTTTTTTTTTTTGCATGTTAAATCAGCCTATTTACAACACTTCAACACTGAGGTGTTAAAGCCAAGTAAGACAGTCCTGTCAAGTGTTTAAAATAAAATAAATATCTGATTAAAATATTTTGGAAATGTGGTGGAAATCTGTTATATTTAAAGCTTTTGCAGAAGGATTAGAAATCAGCGTGATAATATATATATATATTTTTATATTCATCCATTTTTGAGTCTTGATGTCCACCACAGGAATTATTAAGGAAATTGCTTCTGTGGTTAATTTTCTATCTATGTTAGACTGCAGTTAAAAGCCTGGGAGCATGCAAGGTTTTTAAAATTCTCATCCAAACAAGATAAGCTTTTATGCTTGGTATGTGAATTTGAGCGGTTAAGTCGAGTATGTCTTAATTAAGTGATTATCAGAAAAACCTGTTAAAGTGTAAATGTATTGCATAGTAAATGCTGAGTGTTCACAATTTGACATTCTGAATAACATCTGGTTCCATATTTGTGGCTTTATCGTGGCTTAGCCTTCTTAGAGTACACTCTGTTCTGTGGTCAGACTGTTAAACTGCCCATTTTTCCAACATCTGTATACTGTATTCTCGGCGTTGCACAACAGTCGTGAAAAGTGGTAATAAATTGCTCATGGTTTGCTTGTGTTTACATATTTTGAATAGTCTTAGCAGTTCATGCTCCTGTATTTAAAAAAAACAGGCTACTTTCTGTCAATTACAAAAACTAGAAAAAATATCAGATAAGGCTAGACCACTCCTGATCTGGGATTCAGGCACTTTTAAATGTCTGGAGAAAACAAGGTTCATTTAAAGGTTGGAATCTGTTGAAAATATCATGATTACAAGAACTTTTTAATAATGAGCTGCTGTTAATTCCATTCCTCTAGTAATGAAAGACATTATAACAGCAGGCTAGTATATCAGTAAAGAATAAAATGGTGTCTGAAACATATTATGGAAAAGTAATCAACAACAGGGTAACGTACAGTAGTACACTCTTGCATGACGTTATTTATCTTCCAGCACATCAAGAACATTTTCATTCCTCTTTACCACAAAAATAATTTACATTTTTCATTTATTTATTAATACATGCCACATGTATTAACCATGCGTCACTAAGTTTAATGTAGTGGAAGAGCTGAAAAAAAAACAGTTCTGAAATCACTTGTAGTGCAGCAGATCTAAACAGTTTTCACCCCAACAGTTTCTCTTGTGTAAAGTTAATATGATTGAAAAAATAAGAAATAGCAGGTCACTGAAGGTTTTCTTGGTTAAATAAAACTACATTTTTAAGAAATTATAATAGATTGAATGCATTAATATAAACCTATGGTTTGTATTGAACATTGCACTACTCTATAAGCTGTGCTTTCTTTATTTGTCATTTAATCATCTATTAAAATATTAATTAAACTTAAAATGAACAATTTAATAAATCAAGATTTTGTTTGACGTTGAATATTTTTTAACATTCCTTATCACACTCTCACACTGGGTGCCAAGTGCACGCTTTTATTATCTGAAAAATATTATCATTTTCTATAAGCCTACATTATGTACACAAATCTATCTTCTATGACACATCTTATCATGTGTTTTCCTACATACTGTACTCCTCAAGCATATCTTTTGCTGTGTTCATACTGTCTTTTCTTCTTAAGAAGGCACACGTGCCCTCAGACTGTTCAGCTGATCTAAAAGAACACACAGACTTTGCAGACAGCTAGAGGAAATTCCACTGGCTTATGTGTTCCTGCTAAACGTCCCAACATAAGTCAGAGAACCTGGACCTCTCCAGCCCCTTGTGCAGGCAGGAAAAAAAAGAAAAGACGATCGACGCTTGTTCCAAGACCATGCTAGGTTCCACTCAGACTCAGGCTAGAGACCAAACATGGTAAAAGAGGCATTTTAAGTACCATGGTTGGAAAAACAAACTTGGTCCAGAAAGTTACGCACATGAAAAAAAAAAAAAAAAACTTTGCACCAGTCTAACACAAGATTGTCTGGCTGTTTCCAAGCCTTTCTAGAGTGTTATCTCATAACTATGATTTTTTTTCTCTACCTAATCAGAAAGCTGCTAGAAACAAAACTTTGTTAATGGATTGTTTTTCAATCAAAGAACCAATACATCAACTCATCCCATACTGTATAGAATTATTCTGATAGAAATGTTCTCCCGTCTGCAAAGATTACAGTGTTCCTGTGAGAATAAGACTATGACTCTGAAGTAATGTGCTCTGTATTAAGGCAGTGTCCAGTAGCACAGGCTCAGCACAAATGTCACGTCTCAGCAGGCTTTACCTGACTGCAGGGGGCTTTAAGATCCCATTCTTGCTCGAGAGAGTAATTGTGCAAATGTTAAGGGGGGTTTCTATTGCAGCCTATAGAACACTGGCAGTCATGAAGTAGTTTCCTGGCTTTATAATTTAACAAAAGGTAACTCTGGTCATATGAACAGAATGTTCTAGATAGAAGTGGTTTGATGTGAACAAAACAGCAGCCCACTCTTTGTGAAGGGGGTTTGGAGAGCTCTTATGTTTTGAGTAGCTATTAAATGGCCAAGCACAAGTTTAGATATATTTTTTATTATGATTATTATTATTATGATTATTATTATGATTATTATTATTATTATTATTATTATTATTATTATTATTATTATTATTATTATTATTATTATGTTCCTCCTGTGCTGTTGAGTACCTCCATGTGATAGGTTCCCTATTTTCTATAGTTTTTACAAAGCCAGGTTGCTAGCCCGATGCACAACCTTTCTACTTTCTCATCCAGGCTTTGGGACCAGCAATGATGGAGTGATTTTATACAGGCATAGAGTTAAGGGTCTTTCCCCAAGAGCCCAGCGTCAGCAACCCGGCAGTAGCAGTAGCTCGAACCCTCGGATCAGCAACCCACAGCCTCATCCACCTGAGCCACCACTGGCCCGATTGTTTATTTTAATTATTTATGAAACATTAAATAGCTAGACTGGATTAAAGGCAACATCACATCACAACAGATACAAACATGTTTATCTTGCGCAAAAGTTAATAATTAAGTGGATGCATGATTACTATCTACTGAACATCTTGACCTGTGGTGTGCTACTGTAATAGGGTTGCCAGGTCTTCATCTCACAACCAACCCAATGGCTAATAAAAACAGCCCATTTCCAAAACTTAAAATCTGGACCACGCAATCATTATATTAAATACAATTAAACTTCTACATTATAATAAATACAATTCAACTTCATATAATACATTTGAATGCAATGCTTATCATACAGTCTTAAACATCCTAAACTAAGAATTTTCAAAAGTATGTGTAAACCATAAGCTCATACACAAAAAGCACAGTAATAATACAGTAGTGTAGAAATAGGCCATTATTTTTCATTTAGTAAAGATCTACTGTGGTTAACTCATAAAATAATATAATAATATAGTAAAATAATAATAGTCTTAATAGTTCACAATAGTCTTGGAATTGCCACTGAACTCACCAGCTTACCAATTTGTCTTGCAAACCACTGACATATTTAATCGAATGCATGCAAAACTTCCAACCCCCAACCTGTGACCTAAAAAAAAGAAAACAACCTGCAGTAGCAAGATAAAACATGCCCAACGTTCAGACTTGACAGACCGGTAATGCCATGACACAAATGTCAGTCAGTCAGTCTGTCAACACAGTGACAATGTCAGCTTACGTGTTTTGTCTTACATACTATAACTATTTTATCCAAAGCAGCTTCCCTGTGACACAAATGGGAATCATATACTGTGCATGAGCTGTTAAAGAAAAACAATTACCCTGCATAATAATCTTTATATAATTACATGATCTCCAAAAGAAAGGAATATTTATTTTGTAGAGAAAGAGTGAAATTCTGAATCCATGTTTTTTAGTTTTAGGACTATTTTCAATTGGATAAAAAGGACATTATTCATTCATTGCTTATCCTGTACAGGGTCGCAGGGACCTGGAGCATATCCTAGAAGACTTTGGGCACAAGGTGGGGTATACCCTGGAAAGGTGCCAATCCCTCCCACAGACTTGGGAACGCCAGTCTGTGGGAGGAAACCCACCAAGCATGCAAACCCCATGTACAGTATTCTTCCCTGAAGCTGGAATCGAACCCTCGACCCTGGTTCGTGGCTACAATGCTACACACTACGCCACCTGCTTGCTAATAACACCAATTAAATTTACCATCAACTTTATTATTATGTAATGTTGCCATCAGCACTATCATGATAGTTACCTCTTATACCACTATCTGAGCTGAGTCTTTTCCCAAACTTGTATACTGTTTCATATAGCTACTGTAGCTGCACTGAATTCTGAATTGGATTGCTCATTAATACAGGTCCTTCTCAAAAAAATAGCATATTGTGATTAAGTTCATTATTTTCTGTAATGTACTGATAAACATTAGACTTTCATATATTTTAGATTCATTACACACAACTGAAGTAGTTCAAGCCTTTTATTGTTTTAATATTGATGATTGTGGCATACAGCTCATGAAAACCCAAAATCCCCATCTCAAAAAATTAGCATATCATGAAAAGGTTCTCTAGACAAGCTATTAACCTAATCATCTGAATCAACTAATTAACTCTAAACACCTGCAAAAGATTCCTGAGGCTTTTAAAAACTCCCAGCCTGGTTCATTACTCAAAACCGCAATCATGGGTAAGACTGCCAACCTGACTGCTGTCCAGAAGGCCATCATTGACACCCTCAAGCAAGAGAAAGAAATTTCTGAACGAATAGGCTGTTCCCAGAGTGCTGTATCAAGGCACCTCAGTGGGAAGTCTGTGGGAAGGAAAAAGTGTGGCAGAAAACGCTGCACAACGAGAAGAGGTGACCGGGCCCTGAGGAAGATTGTGGAGAAGGACCGATTCCAGACCTTGGGGGACCTGCGGAAGCAGTGGACTGAGTCTGGAGTAGAAACATCCAGAGCCACCGTGTACAGGCGTGTGCAGGAAATGGGCTACAGGTTGCAAATTTTGCATGTCATTCGGAAATCAAGGTGCCAGAGTCTGGAGGAAGACTGGGGAGAGGGAAATGCCAAAATGCCTGAAGTCCAGTGTCAAGTACCCACAGTCAGTGATGGTCTGGGGTGCCATGTCAGCTGCTGGTGTTGGTCCACTGTGTTTTATCAAGGGCAGGGTCAATGCAGCTAGCTATCAGGAGATTTTGGAGCACTTCATGCTTCCATCTGCTGAAAAGCTTTATGGAGATGAACATTTCATTTTTCAGCACGACCTGGCACCTGCTCACAGTGCCAAAACCACTGGTAAATGGTTTACTGACCATGGTATTACTGTGCTCAATTGGCCTGCCAACTCTCCTGACCTGAACCCCATAGAGAATCTGTGGGATATTGTAAAGAGAAAGTTGAGAGACACAAGACACAAGAATCTGCAAAAGGATTCCTTACCAAGTATTGAGTGCATAACTGAACATAATTATTTGAAGGTTGACTTTTTTTTGTATTAAAAACACTTTTCTTTTATTGGTCGGATGAAATTTGCTAATTTTTTGAGATAGGGATTTTGGGTTTTTATGAGCTGCATGCCACAATCATCAATATTAAAACAAAAAAAAGGCTTGAACTACTTCAGTTGTGTGTAATGAATCTAAAATATATGAAAGTTTAATGTTTATCAGTACATTACAGAAAATAATTAACTTTATCACAACATGCTAATTTTTTGAGAAGGACCTGTATGACATTGAACATTACAGAAAATAGATAAAGAGTAAAGGTCTTGCTTGTTCGTTTTTAGGAATGAAATCTTACCATTACCTCTTATGTTTGAGCTGATGAATTATTAAAATGTTTTCTTTCTATTAAACATTAAGGTAAATGTGGCCATGTGACATTAAACATACATATGATTGCTAATCTTTCACAAGTAATGAAAAAACTGCAACAGCACATCGCAAACACTTTAATATGAACTTATTGGATGTGTTTCAATGTGGACATTTATTTTAAAGGTTTGATTCCAATATCCTGCAATGACTTTTTGGTGGCTCAAGGTCTTAAGCTGACAACCCTGCGGTCATTGAACAAATAGCTACTTTATCATTAACTCAAAGCAGCATGTACTGATGCAAAAAGTAAATTCAGACACTGCCAAGATAAACATACCCGGTTATCTGCTATTAAGTGTTGTACTAAAAAACTGACAGAAAGCAGCATGTTCAGCATTTTAGAATCTGCTTGTTTATTTGATTCTTCTTCTTGAACCCATTTCGCTTACAGTACATAATGCTCTCCATATTGTAGTACATAAGATAAATCACTGATAAAGACTTTTAGGGGCCAAGGAGAATGCGTAGCCTTGCTTCACATGTGTTTTACAGGCCTGTGTAATCTGTACGCTGGACGTGTGTGCAGATACCAGACCCAAGCTGCCATATGGTTGGAATTCGGAGCAGGTGAGGGGACAACATGAATCACTGTGGCCACTTCTCTGCTGTATCCCCCCAGTCTGGTGTCCATGGCCAGGTCATGGACACATAAAGAAGTCTTCTGTTACATGTAAATGTGTATTTTAAAGTATGGACTGGTGTAATACAATATATTTGATATGTATTTAAACATTAGAATTTTAAGTGTCTGGTAGATATTTCGTAGACTGCTAAGTAAACTGGAAAATGCATGTCAAAATACACACAAGTAGCATGACTGAAATTATATGAAAAGGTTAGAGGATTTTTTGCTGTTTTTACTTTCCTTAAATAATTCATAGAGCCAAATCCAAAGACACACTATCATCATTAGTCTGGATTTATAAGCATTTGCCATGAAATCAAGTGCAGTATTTTGGCTTACATGATAAACCACTATCATCAATTTATACACAGGTAGATTAAAGGAAAACAATCAGTGATGGGGTAGTGATTTTTTGACTGTGAATTTTTTTTAATTCTTTATTAAATTTTTTAATAAAAGCATATCCTGAAGAGTTTTAATTCTCTTTGATTTGTTAACGAATGTGTTATAATTATATGCTTTAATGACTTTTACTGCGCTGGAATGTCTGAAAGGCAAGATTCAAGTTCCTGCTATCACATATCAAAACATTCCCTCACCATCCTCTCTTTGTGTTCCTCTTTACAAAAGGTTTTCTTCTATCTAATAACACATTTTTTACCCATTGATCCATTGTCCTCGCAGAATGAGCTACAATCAATATGAACTTGTGAAGTGCAGCTGGCACTATTGTCAGTGCCTTGCTGGAATAGGAAATTAATCAATGCTCTCTGACTGGAAAGATGCAAGAAAACAGGGAGGGAATTATAGTGGTGTAATGGCTCACACCAAGTTTGTGATTATCTCACAAACCAAACATTCACTCTTTATAAACTGAAAAGAGTAAATTGTAAGGGTTTAAGGATAATCATAAAAAGTTGACATTTCACAGGCTGGAGCAGTTACAAAGCAGCAAAGGGATTAAACTTTCAATGAAGAGCAATCACAATGCTATGAAACTTTGAATCACAGATGAAACTGTCAGTCCTTTAGGTTTGATAGTGTGTGCTGGTAAAGTTATTTCTAAGCAGTCATCATTTTCAAACAAAGAATTTCATACATCAAGGCTTTTCTTTGGGGAGGAAAGAAAAAAAAGAAAAACTCGCACTACTTCCACTGAACGCCAGCTGTGCCATTAACCTCATCCCTGGCGTGAACAAAAGCACTTTCTTGTGAGAATACCTCATGAACAGAGAAGCGGCGTTCAATTGTCCTTACCCCATACAAAACCAAGTTGCCATATGTCCACCATGAAATCCCGCCCTTCCAGGTTGCCAGATTCCCAATAATCCCTTGCTATTTACAGTAAATCAGTCTGCTACACTTATTATCGAATTATTTTGTGTGTTTTTAGAATATACATGAATTAAGACACAAATCTTAATGTGACTGTAAAGTTATAAAATAAATACCTATGATGTAGACATAACATAAACATAACAGTTTCGATATGTTCACGAAGTACTACAGATCATTCATTCATCCTGTGTACAGGGTCACAGGGGCCTGGGTCCTATCCCAGGAGACTTAGGGCATAGGCTTATTGGATAGGATGCCAATCCATCACAGGGTGCACACACACACACACACACACACACACACACTATGGATAATTCAGGAAAGTCAATTAACCTTATGTTTTTGGACTGTGATACGAAACCCATCAAGCACAGGGAGAACATGTGAATTCTACTCACACAGACCGAAAGTGGGAATCGAACCCTCAACCCTGGAGGTAATATGCCACCATGCCACCTTTGGAGAAAAATGGATTTTGTTCTACTTTTTGACAAAAAATAGTTCAGTGCCATTTTAGGTCTCTCCTCTGCAGAATCTATTAAAGTTTGCTTATTTAAAGTATGCTATATTTTCAACAATGTACTGTATCAGCCCATTTCTTCGTCAATTATTTTAATGATGCAGAAAGTAAATTCAGACACTGCCAAGATAAACATACCTGGTTATCTGCAATTAAGTGCTGTACTAAAAAACTGACAGAAAGCAGCATGTTCAGCATTTTAGAATCTACTTGTTTATTTGATTCTTCTTCTTGAACCCATTTCGCTTACATAATGCTCTCCATATTGTAGTACATAAGATAAATCACTGATAAAGACTTTTAGGGGACACATGTTTACGTACACCTTTCAGAAATGTACAGAAGTGTTTGTGAAAAAAAAATGATATAAAACTTATTTGAGAAGAATTGTAATGTTATACAAATTGTTACTACTGTAAATAATTATTTCACTCATCGTCTGTACCGCTTAATCCTGTATACGGAACAGGGTCAGGCGGGTCCTGTAGCCTATTCCAAGAAACCTGGGGTATACCCTGGACAGGGCGCCAATCAATCGCAGGGTGAACACACCCACACACACTCACACATTCGTTCACACACTACATTCAATTTGTGAATGGCAATTAGCCTAATTGGAGTTTGCACATTCTCTCCGTGCTTGGTGAGTTTCCTCCAGGTAGTCTGGTTTCCTCCCACAGTCCAAAGACTTGTAGATTAGTCTAACTGGTATTTCTGTAGTGTCTGTGAGTGTGTGTATGTGTGTCCTGTGAGGGATTGGCACACTGTCCAGAGTGTACCCTACCTTGTGTCTGAAGATTCCTGTGATAAGCTCCAGGTTTCCTGCAATCCTGTATTGGATAAGCAGTATAGAAAATGAATAAATGAATGATTATACATTTATTCTGATCATCTGACATCATAAAAATAAGCCAAATTAAACTTTTAAAAATTGACCATGGCTTTCAAGACATAACTTTAAATTTAGATGTTATTTGGTTATAGAGTACATGCAGTTGATGTCACAACTTAGCCTTGATCTGCTTCCAGTGGACCGGCAACAGTGTATTTACTCAAACCTATCACTAAGGTTGTGTCTATAGAATCCTAAATGCCAGAGAATTGTTGTGCATACTGATGTTTTCTGCACAGGGACACAGACAAAAAAGTTATTTTTACAGAATAGAATCCATGTTGTGTCTGACCCAGACTGAAGATACAAGTGGGCATTGTTATATTGGCCTGTCCAGTATATTCAATCTAAATACTGCAACTGACATTGATCTATCTGCTATGTGCTTTCAATCGATTCCTCTCTTATATTTTATTTATCTGATAATTTGGTATATATACACTACCGTTCAAAAGTTTGGGGTCACTTTCTAACTCCAAAAATCAGGATCGTTCCTGATTTTTATTTCTTTCTACATTGTAAAGGAATGCTGAAGGCGTCCAAAAAATGCATTAAACTCATTTGAACAGTTAATTGTGAGATGTGTCTGCTACTTCTGCTCTGTAAAGATTTCATAACGCCTCTAATCTGAGGTGCTGTTAATTGGTAATTTTTCAGGCTGATAATTCTAAATGAACTTCCTCGCCCTCCTTGGATGGCCTTCATGAGAGCCAGTTTCATTATGGTGCTTGACGGATTTTGCAAATGCACTTGACAGTACTGTTCTTGCAAGAACTATTACAGAAAGGCTGACCTCTGTGTCTTAAAATAACAACTAACTGTTTTTGTAATTACCTAATTCCATATGTGTTATTTTATAGTTTTGAAATCCCCAGTATTGTTGCAGAATGTAGAAAATAAATCACTAAACAAAAACAAAGAAATTTGCAAGTGACCCCAAACTTTTGAACGGTAGTGTATATATATATATATATATATATATATATATATATATATATATATATATATATATATATATATATATACAGTATATATACAGTATATATACAGTATATATATATATATATATAATTGGAATACAAGGATGTATGCCCTGCAAAATGCAAATCTTTAGGTTGGGAACTTTTTCTCATCTGTCTAATAGATGGAATAAAAGTTAAATTCACTGATAATTTATTTACTGGGATCAATACTGAAATTACGACTGTCAGAGGGGCAGAAATACATGAACTCAATACTCAAGTACAAATACAAGTACTTGCCACAAGTACCACTTCATTTCTATTACTCATGTACAAGTACCAAGCACATGCACATGAAGTACAAAAAGTTTAAGCTTTAAGTACAAAAGTACCAGAACCCCAAAGTAAATGATTACAAGATAACTGATTTTCTGCATATTACTAATAAGCACTATTTTAAAATATTTTAAACACAGCTCGTCCAATCAGCTCTCTCTAGACCTCCGGCTGTGAGAGGTTACAGCATCACCCGGGAACTGAACCGGCGATCTCCGGATGATAGGGCGATTTGCTGATTGGCCGAGCTCTCTCAGAGGGAAGGGATGAGAGGTAATTAGTGCTCCCACATTAATCACGGCTCTACAGCCAATCAGGGGGGTCTGTAAGCTCTGTGAGCGAGCAGTTCGAAAAGATGCAAGTACATTACCACTACGCCATTCGGAGGCACATGACTTCTAATCTTACCTAGACAAGTGCATGTTTGAGACTCTTGAAAAAGGAGTCATAAAACGTTGTGGGTGGGATCTGTTGCCCTAGTAATTGTCAATCACTTTGGTGTGCTAACCAAACTGTGCTTTCATAATGACCTGCTAGTCATTTCTGTAAACTAGGACTGGTGGGTAGCTTAGATCTTGGTATGGTGAGAGTGACAGCCTCAATGCTTATGTTTTGATTCGAAAATCAACGCATGTTTGTGTGATTGTCATCATCACTATTTAAAAATTAGTAAGTAAAAGTATAGTTTTTTAATAAAACAATGTAGTGAGTAGAAGTAAAAGGTAACAATATATACTGTAAATACTCAAGTAAGATACAGATATGTGAAAAACTACTGTAATGAAATATTTGTACTAAAGGCTGGAGACTGTCATGGCAAATTTTGTGAATTGCACCAATTTCCTAAACACAAATCCAACAACGACTTGAATATTGAAAGAGCAAAAAAAAAAGCAAAAAAAAAAAAAAAAGAAGCTTGGGGGGGCGGGGAAGCATATGGATTAAAACAAAATCGTAAAAAAGATCAAGTACTCTGTCCGTATTATTTCCATAATATCTGATTTGTCTTTAACTGTCCATACTATGCCTCTTCATATATAGAAATGATTTATCTATTAGTACTTAGTCGTTTTTTGATTATACATTATACATAATTGTATAACTATGTGATTTTTCCAACGATTTTGACCTTATATATCAACTAGTAACTAATGTGCTTAATTATTGGATACTAAAATTAGAGATTAATTAAATAATCACATTATTATGTTTAAATGAGTATTTATTCTTCATATAACTATTGCTATTGCTATTGTTAGTTTAGAGTAATCACATTGATCTGATCACTGGCTTGGTTATTTATATTATTAGTTTTTGAACCTATACTATTCAGATCAGAATTATTTACATGATTCTATTTAGTTATGCATATATAGCAGATTATAATTGTGTATAATAGTTATAATTGGTAAAGTAAAGGATAATTTCAGTTAAGTCAGTCAGTTTGGAGTGCAATTTTCAGATTTTGCTTTGGACCCATGTTTATTAAAATTCTCTTTTTGTTAAATTTTAACTCACAGGCAGCGCCCTTCTTGCTCATCTCCCCTGAGGATCCTTCTGAGAGCAGGTGCTTACATCTTGCCTTATCCATATCGCCATAATCATCACCTTATCAGAGCACTTGTTCCTCTAAGGAGGGTATTGCTGAGGATTAGTGATTAATTAGATTTTTCCTTTCTTTTTTTTATGATAAATATGATATATGTTGGTTTTTGTCCGTTCTTAAAAGAGGAAGTCTATCTCTTTGCACTCTGTCCCAATCAAAGCAGAACCGAAAAGTTATTTTTATATTTTTGGTCACTGCCTGCATTGTCTGTATTTTCCACTTCATTAAAGTTACTCAATTTCTTGCAACCTGTGTGTATGGGTCGTTCTTGGGTCACACTTCGCATATTTTTCCTTCTACCTGTATTTTTCTCACTTCCCCAAATTGTCGTGCAGGCGCCTTCTTCTTTATTGTAACAAGCGGATCAAGGCCTCTTAAACCTTTTGGGTATTTCGTACTTCACACTTGACTACAACTGTAGGCCAATAAAAAATTTTCCACAAGACCATAACTTTAATACTGGTATAATTTAAAGATAAATCTTGGAGGCAGGACATACAGTATAGTGTTGGCCAAAAGCATTAAGACATCATCTGTTATTGATTAGTTTCCTAAAAAAAAAAACAGGTGATGTCACTAATTAGTTCTCACTTATCTGGCTGAAGAGTTGTGCTATTTAGAATCAGCTGGTTTATTTAAAGGACGGAACAAATATGTGGCAGGACGTTTACTTTCTGAAGTTGGGGTGCTTACTCCATATTCCATGCATCCATCTAGAAACTTCTGTGGTACTGTAGGACATGGTAGGACTGTGGTAGGACGTCAACCTACGCATTCATACATTACGGGCACTTTGGGAATGCCACTTAACCTAATCTGCATGTGTTTGGACTGTGGAAGGAAACCGGAGTACCTGGAGGAAACCCACCAAGCACAGGGAGAACATGCACTATCTATGCACACAGACCCCCGGGTGGGTTTCATACCTAGACTCTGGAGGTGCACGGCGACAGTGCTAATATTAAATAATGATTGCATGAAAAAAAGAACTCACTCACTCACTCGCTCACCGCCTATACGAGGGGGGCCTGTAGCTATTCCAGGAGACTTAGGGCATGAGGCAGGGTACACCCAGGATGGAGTGGTAATCCATCACAGGGAACACACACTCACATGCTCATTCACACACTACGACAATTTTGAAGGCCAATTAACCTAATCTACATGTTTTTGCAGGACTGTGGGAGTAAACTGGAGTACCCTGAAAAATCCCACCAAGCAGGGGGAGAACATGCAAATTTCAGGCACACAGACCCTGAGGCGGGAACTGAACTGAAGTGGAGGTGCATAGCGACATATTATGCTAATATGCTAATATGACAAGTGCTAATGTTAAAAAAATTTATTGCATATAATAACTAATTATTCTTATTATCTTGCTTGCAATTATTATTATTATTAATATTATTATTTTAAATTCAGAATGCCATTGAAACATTGACAAAAAAAAACATTTAAACATTTCACTTTTGTTACAACATTTTTCGCCACCACTGTAGCTGGACGGGCAATATGATGACACGTGACTGCACAGGCCTAGCAAGTAGGAGGAGTTAAAACTGTTACTGTTCTGCGTCTTTGATCCCAATCTGGCAACTCTACGAGCACCAGTCCACTGACTCTGAGATTTCCAGTCTCGGATTTCAGATGCTTTATCTCCTCGTGCTGTTCAGTTTATCATTACTGAGCGTGAACAACTGATACTGCAGTGGATTTAACAGCAAGTGTATAATAATAATAATAATAATAATAATATGACATAGCAGCACTTTTTTAGTGCGTGTCCTTTCTCTTAGGTCTGACTGGGGGGTTGGGAGGGCGAAAGCAAATCTTTTGACCCCAGCCATCATCCTCTGACTCGGTTGCTCTTTCTTCTTCCTCGGCTTCACCTCCCGGGATGTGACGAACCGATTCCTGATTCCTGAAAGCGGTTGACTGGAGCGGAGTCGAGTCTCGTGCGTGTGTTTTATTGCTCAGTCATTGAGCGCGTGCTGCGCGGCGTTGACACCATGGAGAGCGTGGAGAAGGAGTGCGGCGCTCTGGGTGGATTATTCCAGGCGATCGTCAACGACATGAAGGTAAAAAAAAAAAAAAAAAAACACCGCACAGATCAGATATAACGCAGTGAAAACCACCGCTCGTGATTTTATTGCCTTTGTCTTGTTTGGGGCTCGGGCTGCCTACAGCACGGATGCTGAGAGTAATGACACCGAGGGCGCAGCGTGCAGTCAGGCGCTTTGTTATGAATCCAACGCCTGTACAGAGATCGAACTAGTAGTATGTTGTGCTTTTAAATAAAACATACTGTATGAATGAGATCGAACGCATGAGCGCCTATATGAGCACCACCACCCTACAATGTAGGAATGTAGGAAGATGCATGATTGCATGTTGTGATACCATGTGGGTGCTGTAATAACTGAGATTCTGTGGACTGTCTGTTTACTGGAAAAATTCAATGAGCTATGGGTTAAGTAGACTACTCATATTTTGCCTTAGATATTGTATTCAATTCCTAATTATTATAATATCTGGTGATCCTGTGCTGATTAGTTTGAAGGTTTTTTTTTTTTTTACTCATTTGGTTATTTCATTAAATATTTCTGACATTCAGTTTCGGGGTGGCACGGTGGCATAGTGGTTAGCACTGTTGCCTTGTACATCCAGGGTATGGGTTTGATTCCTGCCTTGCTTGGTGGGTTTCTTCAGGGTACTCCGGTTTCATCCCACAGTCCAAAGATATGCAGAGTAGGCTAATTGGCATGCCCAAATTACCCGTTGTGTGTGTGTGTGTTTGTGAATGTATGCCCTGCGATAGATTGGCACCCCATCTTGTGCCCTAAGTTTCCTGAGATAGGCTCCAGGCCCCCTCACAAAATAAAGCGGTATAAATGATGATTGAGTGATATTCATTTTCATGATTTGGGCTTGCGTCCATTAAATAAAACAACAAATTGTTGTAGGATTAAGTTCACAAACCAGACTTCTAGGTTTTCTACACATGGTTCATTAATAAACATGGCCAGAAATTGCTTATTTTGTCAATTTAATTGACACGGCAGACTTTTAAAAAATGTGGAAAGAATATCTCATTTACTTACCACTAAGTGCTGCACATAGCTCTTCAATTAATTTTAAGCATGAGGAATAAAACATGAGTTCTGTGCAACTTTATTCAATCATTATATTTTGCTTTAATATCTCTGTTTATTTTCACACCTCAAACTGGCCAACAGAAGTGAAATTGAAATACAGTGGTGTGAAAAACTATTTGCCCCCTTCCTGATTTCTTATTCTTTTGCATGTTTGTCACACTTAAATGTTTCTGCTCATCAAAAACCGTTAACTATTAGTCAAAGATAACATAATTGAACACAAAATGCAGTTTTTAAATGAAGGTTTACGTTATTAAGGGAGAAAAAAAACTCCAAATCTACATGGCCCTGTGTGAAAAAGTGATTGCCCCCCCTTGTTAAAAAATAACTTAACTATGGTTTATCACACCTGAGTTCAATTTCTGTAGTCACCCCCAGGCCTGATTACTGCCACACCTGTTTCAATCAAGAAATCACTTAAATAGGAGCTACCTGACACAGAGAAGTAGACCAAAAGCACCTCAAAAGCTAGACATCATGCCAAGATCCAAAGAAATTCAGGAACAAATGAGAACAAAAGTAATTGAGATCTATCAGTCTGGTAAAGGTTATAAAGCCATTTCTAAAGCTTTGGGACTCCAGCGAACCACAGTGAGAGCCATTATCCACAAATGGCAAAAACATGGAACAGTGGTTACCTTCCCAGGAGTGGCCGGCGGACCAAAATTACCCCAAGAGCACAGAGACAACTCATCCGAGAGGCCACAAAAGACCCCAGGACAACATCTAAAGAACTGCAGGCCTCACTTGCCTCAATTAAGGTCAGTGTTCACGACTCCACCATAAGAAAGAGACTGGGCAAAAACGGCCTGCATGGCAGATTTCCAAGGCGCAAACCACTTTTAAGCAAAAAAAACATTAAGGCTCGTCTCAATTTTGCTAAAAAAAAACATCTCAATGATTGCCAAGACTTTTGGGAAAATACCTTGTGGACCAACGAGACAAAAGTTTAACTTTTTGGAAGGTGCGTGTCCCGTTACATCTGGCGTAAAAATAACACAGCATTTCAGAAAAAGAACATCATACCAACAGTAAAATATGGTCGTGGTAGTGTGATGGTCTGGGGTTGTTTTGCTGCTTCAGGACCTGGAAGACTTGCTGTGATAGATGGAACCATGAATTCTACTGTCTACCAAAAAATCCTGAAGGAGAATGTCCGGCCATCTGTTCGTCAACTCAAGCTGAAGCGATCTTGGGTGCTGCAGCAGGACAATGACCCAAAACACACCAGCAAATCCACCTCTGAATGGCTGAAGAAAAACAAAATGAAGACTTTGGAGTGGCCTAGTCAAAGTCCTGACCTGAATCCTATTGAGATGTTGTGGCATGACCTTAAAAAGGCGGTTCATGCTAGAAAACCCTCAAATAAAACTGAATTACAACAATTCTGCAAAGATGAGTGGGCCAAAATTCCTCCAGAGCGCTGTAAAAGACTTGTTGCAAGTTATCGCAAACGCTTGATTGCAGTTATTGCTGCTAAGGGTGGCCCAACCAGTTATTAGGTTCAGGGGGCAATTACTTTTTCACACAGGGCCATGTAGGTTTGGATTTTTTTTCTCCCTAAATAATAAAACCCCTCATTTAAAAACTGCATTTTGTGTTTACTTGTGTTATCTTTGACTAATAGTTAAATGTGTTTGATGATCAGAAACATTTTGTGTGAAAAACATGCAAAAGAATAAGAAATCAGGAGGGGGGCAAATAGTTTTTCACACCACTGTAGATGGAATTTGTGGAGAGACAATCAGATGTCACGCTTCAAGAGCCTGAAGGTTGTGGCCAGAAATGTGTTCAAAAATACATCAGATGCTCTGCAAGCAGTGGGAGGAGTGTCTGAAAATGGGGTTAGTTAGACTACAGTGGAACAAGTTTAACCTGCTCTTTAGGGAGTCATATGATCAAGGTTAGAGGTCTTCAGGGCACAGTTTTATTTAACTGTTGTAAGAGCCATATTTTACTTTATGAATTTGTTGTTGTGTTTATTTTATTTTATTTTATTTTATTCATTAAGCATTAAGCATTAAGTTTGTTAGTTAAGCATTCATTTGTGACAATCGTAAGTTGGTCTGTGACATCATTCCACTATTGCACGTAGTTGCATGACTATTGCACGGTAAAAAGTAGGGATGCTCATATTGACCGTTTAACCGTTAACCGAAAGAATGAATTTTGATAGAATATTATCACTTAAATGGTTTAAAATGTTTTATATTTATATAATCACGTATGTTACACCGTTTCGTGCGGCTCGATCGGGAATGGTGTGCTAATGACTTTTGGTGGGGATTCGTCACACGGTTTTCCCACAGATCCCCGAAAACCACCCCAAAATGTCTCGTACACCAGACTTTGAGACCAGCATCAGCTATGACATCATAGATCCGTCTATGATGTCGCACACATTAGAAGTGGCCCGGCAGCGGCATAGGCACACTTAAAATTTCTTCAGGAATTTTCGCTCTCTAGTTATTATTATTATTATCAGTAGTAGTAGTATAAAGGTTTGCGGCATAAATATACACATACGCTATTTGTTAACTAATGGGGTGTTATCACGTATTTTGCTGGGCAAGCAAAATGAAACGAGCGAAAAGAAGTCACTGATTATGGAGCAGAGGTGGACATTTATATGAGAGACAATCCGTCCTCTTTTGATATTCATGCTCTAGACTGGTGGAAAGCAAATGAACAGCGCTTACCGAGACTGGCCATTCTAGCGCGGCGTTATTGCTGCATTCCTGGGACATCTGTGCCATCTGAGAGGGTGTTTTCTGCCGCGGGATTAACTTTCAATATGTTGCGCTCCAGACTATCCCCACAGCACTTTGACATGTTACTTTTTTTTTTTTTTTTTTAATAAAAACTAGACAGTTTGTGGTTTGAGGCAGGCCTGCTATTCTTTTAACCAAAAAAACTTAGTAGCCAATGTAAGAAAAAATTTGCCTATGTCTGAGGCAAGCTTCAAAGGTATTTCAGCGTGTTTTTGTTTTGTAATCTTAATTTTTTTTATTTAAGTAAAAAATATTTAGTGCAGGCCTATTTATTTTATTCTTTTTATGTATATTACTTTGTTTTTCTCTGTTGTCGGAAATGCTGCAGGTGCGTGAAAACCTTACGATGTGTGAATCCAGATTCTGTTCTTGATTCTGTGTGCTGTTGTTCGCACATGTTAAAATAAAAACTGAAAAAAATATATACTTTTGTATATTTAATCAGACACTCCTCAGTTCTATTTTCATTTTATTCAAATTTAATATTCTAATCTAATCAGTTAATGGTTAATGTTCGGATAACGAACGGCGGTTGTCGGTTGGGAAAATTAATCGAATTGAGCATCCCTAGTAAAAAGTCAGTTTAGATACGGAAGTTGTGGAGAACACAAGCCTTTGACCGTAAGCTAAAAGATGCAGCAAATAGGTTGTTGTAAACCTTAGAAAGCCGTAATGAGATACAGCGAATAGGTTGTTGTAACCACAGTGGATTGACTCAAGACAAATCTATGAAGTGTTGAATCTTTGATGCTGAAAATAAAACAAGAGACAAAGAACTCCATGGACGTCCGTGTCGTGAGTAACTGAGTGCAATAAGAAAGATCCGCGTCAAAACTTGTGGAATAACATGCCCGTACAACTGTACTACTGTATGCTACTACGAAGAACGGAAATACTTCTCTTAATTTATCGTATTATAATAGTTGCTGTTCTTTTTCTATAAACAAAATGTGACCAGTATTGATATTGTGATGTATTACCAGGGTGTGTAGCTTGAGGTTATTGAGGACTTATAATAACTGCACTCAAAAATGCAGACAGCTGCATATCCTCCTTACTCTCCTCCTACTCTCATCTTACATACTTGATGTGTTATATTTAGTCATTCCTCCCACATGCTTGGCTTTCCTGAACACTTTCTAAGTCTTCAGGTCTTGAATTGCTGTCCTCCCGAGAGTTCACTTTAAAAGTCTTGAAATACTTGGATCCTCCAGAGCTTGGGTCACATACAGTACCATAGTTGTAGCTTATTTTTTTGGGGGGGTAATCTGTCAATTCGTTGCATTGTTGGAACAGAAAACAGTGGCTGTGTGTAAAATTTAATACAATGGCGACTGCTTTCACATTGCTGTCAGGAGTCACGGTTATTGCCACTTTGAATGGCATCATATAGTGAACCTCCTGGGCCTGAAGCCAGCGCGGGCCTGGCCGAGTCTCAGGGTTGGCAACGCACTGCATTTCTGTCATGTGGCACATTAACATCCTGAGAGTGAGTAAGGGAAGTGAGTGGTGATGTTAAAGACACCAAAAGTATTGAAGGCCTTTTTTCCTTCTTAGTGTAAGGAAACCCCAATGAGAGATAGAGTTGCTGGTATTTTGTTCACGGACTGAAATGTGATGATTGTGTAGTGATGATTGTGTTGGTCGTGTTTGTGTTTATGGTAGGGATATTATATTTGTGGCAGGGAACTATCGTTTGTAGTTTGATAATGGAACAGAATTGAGAGTTTATTATTATATTGCACATCTCATTACATGACATACTAGATGAAAAAGATATGAGGCAAGTGCGAGATCTGCTCTAGGCTGGACCTTAACCTTCACGCTGAGCAGTTACTGTCCATTTCAAATAACAGTTACTCACGAAAACAGAGTGTTTAATCGTCGGATTAGACTTTTTTTGTTTTATAATTATATGATAATTATATGAAAGACAAATCCAATCATTGTAGTATTAACAGGTTTATGCCTTACATTTACATGCATGCTATAGTTTATGTTTCATGTTTTTGAATGTCCAGGAAATGCTATTTCCTGTTATGACTTGTGCACATTCCCTTCCCTACTTTCTCTTGAAGTTAACAGGACAAAACAAAGCAGATAAAGTTAAACAGTTCAACTTTCCCATGGCAAATAACTTAAGGGAATATATTTGACTGTTACCTCTGACTGTTATGGCACTTCGACCCTGGAGTCTCCCTACAGAAATGTTAAATAAATATCTCCGTACAGAATCTCACAGCTTAATCATATCAACGATGATGTATTTTCTTTATATGCATTTTTAAAAATTAGTTTGTTATTAGTTCCTTTATCATACAATAAATATGTTTTACTGTTACTGTATAAACAATTTGGAGATTTAAAGTGAAGGATATATAGACATCTTTGTAAAGACATTAAGACATACATATTTTGAATTTGCTATAAAACAAATTAAATACCACACACGTTAAACACTTATATATAGCGAAATGATATAGAGTGGGATTAGCATTTCTTGTTTTTGTGATCTTGTGATAGAGTATTCAGAGCAGATGCTTTCAGTAAAATAACAAAAAAAAAAAAACAATGATTTTTCCTGTACAGTTTACGTCCTAAAAATAACTGTTCCTTTGGATTTTGTGCGACTGTGAGCAATACCTCAACTGCAACTTCCTCTCCTGTTGATTATGCTTCAGTCTTTGCACGGCTGTTAGCTTCACACGACAGGAAAGCTAATTAGCCACCTGTGGCTGTGACAATGGACATGGCCGTAGCTGCGACAGGAAATGATTTCAGCATGGCAACAGTAATGTGACATATTAAACTAATGTCTAATTTAAGACCTTCTCAGGACCAAACGCATTGTTTTGCTAAATTTGTTTGTCTTTTGATGCTAATCCAAAGAAAATATGAACTAGCCATGCACTCTCTTTCACATGATTTCCCAAGTTTGGATTAGGTTAAAGAAAACAGATCAAGTGTGTCGGTTGCTTAGCCGTGGGCTTAAACGTTACTCAAAGCTGAAATGGTGTCTCTGTGTTGTCTTTGTTTTTTAAGGATGATAATTTTCTATTTATTCACCTTATTTCCCTGGTAACCTTATTAACTCAACTATGCGTGTGAAGGTTTATCGACTTAACACAACCAGTTTGTTCTGGATCCTGAGATAATACCAGAACAATACAAGAAAGTCAGTCACTTTTGTATATAATTCAACAAGGAACTGGGTGTGTTCAGATAGTTTCCTTTCAGTCGCCTCCAGGACAGAGATCATATGAAATCTATGGAAGATGTGTCTTATTGTACATGGCCAATAGAGTGTCTTACTTCTCTACACCAGCTACACCATTTTCAGTTCTTCGTAAATACAGCCGTGCTCAATACACCCATGTTTAATGAAGACATTTGTTCTCGGGAATGCTTTCAGTATCTGTTTTACTAGTGAAGCGCTTAGGGCTGGACATTTCGCTCAGAAGGTTTTAATAGGTAACTGCCTGTTTTAGCATTTTTTTCCTGCTTTCCGTCTGAAGAGCATCTGCTGAACAAGGCAGATCTGTTTTTCATTGGCATCATGAAATTGTTGTACGTTGCCCTCAGGCTGTGAATGGAGAAAAATAACCATAAACAGAAAAAGCATCCTCTCTGAAAGACTCTTTATATACAATATTATTTTTCTGAGATTTGGTAGATGACAGCTTCAGGGACATTTTGTCTAACTAAACCCATATTAAACTGTAATTAGAGTGTAATGTGTATGAGTGGACGTCTGTCTATGTTTGACTAAACATCTGTTCCTCCTCTGAGGTGGTTTTTTTTTGTGTATGTTTCTTATTTGTATGTGCAGATTGGGAAGTGCGTAGATCTGTTCAGAGAGTAAAAATGGAGTTCTGACATGACATGATTATGACACTTGATGTCAGTGTCAATTTCTTAACATGACCCTGTTGCTCTTTCACTAGAACTCATACCCAGTGTGGGAGGACTTCAGTGCCAAGGCCACAAAACTACACTCGCAACTCAGGTGATAAAATTTCACAACGATCTGTAAACTTTTACTTAATGTTTCTAAAGATTTTGATGTATTACAGCTAATATAAAAGATTTCTTCAGTTTCTGTAATTTCTACAATAGTTAAGAGTTATCAAATATTATATATAGTTTAAGAATTGCCTAATTGGTCTCTCTGCTTTTTCTGCTAGATGTTTAGACAAAGCTGCAGCTTGTAAGTTTTGGTGGTGGAAAACCTAAAGGCTAAACTTTAATTTCCATTATAAAGCACGTATAAAATGTTAAATAAATGCACCGCCTAGGTTTTAGGTTCCCCCGCCCCACCAAAACAACTCTGACTCATTAGGCATGGACTTCCCAAGACCTCTGAAAGTGTGCGGTGATGTCTGGCACTAGGACATAATAGCAGCAGATCCTTTAAGTCCTGTTGGTCACAGGGCAAAGCATCCATGGATCGGACTTATTTGTCTAGCACATCACATGGATGCTTGAAGTCCTAGCCTGCTAAGACCCATACACAGCAGGCTGTGATGCACTGAGTGTTCTGGTATCTGTCTATCATGGCCAGCCTTGATTGTTTTTCAACATTTTGTGCTACACTGGCTTTCAGTAGGATCGGCCCAGACAGGCCAGCCAGTGGTCCCCACACCCAATGAACCATTGGTGCCCAGTTTACTGGAATATACAGTACCACCCAGAATGTATTTTTATACATTATAGAACAATACTGGATTCGTTAGTTGTTATTCAAAGACACAAAGGTCAACTGTTCTGGAATAGTTCTTGCAAGAACAGTATTGTCAAGTGCATTCGAAAAAACCCATCAAGCACCATGATGAAACCGGCTCTCATGAAGACCTTCCCAGGAAAGCAAGACCAAAACCTTAAAAATCTCCAATTAAAATCACCTCAAATTAGAGTCATTATGAAGGCTTTACAAAGCCTTCTAAGTACTAAGTACTGTAGCAGATACATCTCGATATTGTTCAAAGGAGATTATTGCATATTTTGGAATATATATATATATATATATATATATATATATATATATATATATATATATATATATATATATATATATATATATATATATATATATATATATATATATATATATATATATATATATATATATATATATATATATATATATATATATATATAGAGAGAGAGAGAGAGAGAGAGAGAGAGAGAGAGAGAGAGAGAGAGAGAGAGAGAGAGAGAGAGAGAGAGAGAGAGAGAGAGAGAGATAGTTTGCTGATTTTACAGCTTGTCATCTTCTTTAGCTGAGCTTATATTATAATATTCATGCCATTTTTTTGTTGTGTTCATTTCTCTGTGCACCCTTCAGGACCACAGTACTGGCGGCAGCTGCTTTCCTGGATGCCTTTCAGAAGGTGGCAGACATGGCAACAAGCACAAGAGGTAAAATTTTCAGGAAAGCTAGCTGGAAAAAAAGTAGTCATGGTGATGAAGTTATTTTTTGAATGACTCTTGTGCTAAAGGCCATTCACAGTTTTATGGTCTCCACCTGCTATTAGACATCATACTGTAAATACTCCATTATACAGAGTTTAACATTTAAAATGCACTTGGAGCATACTCAGCAGACAGAAGAATGTTAAACGTCTTTGGTTGTTTTTTAAGTTTGCTTAGCAGGACCGTCATTTTCTTAATTTCAACATTCCAAAAACATAAAGAAAGAGGAATAAAATGGCTCCTGGCTATTTGCTGTGTGATTAACAGAATCCTGTTTGATTGCATTGAATCACCTAGAATTAAACTTTCCACAAGCCTGATGGAGCGTTTTAAGTCGAGGTCAAATACGTTTCGTCCTCACTGGCACAGTTTCAAGATCTGGGTCAGACACAGCTGTGGGCATGGAACCAGTTTAGTTCTTTTAGCATCTACCTTTTTATCTGCTTACCATATCTATTACTATTACCATTACTATTAGGTTATTTAACCCTCCACACAGAGGATCTTAATCACAAAACAACAGAAATTGCATATTGGCAAGATGAGACAGCTGTATTTATCATGCATTCACAGGCAGTTGCTATGGGTTACAAGAGTTTTCAAGACTATTACCCGAATAAGGCTGCTAGACCAAACTCAGGTATCCATTAGAGACGATTCGAAGCACAGACTTTGTTTCTAAGAACAGATTGAAAATATGTGGTTGCATACTTATGGTCAGCGTTTTAAAAGATTCAATTACTGATGTACAGTGCCTCAAGTATTCACCCCCTTGGAAACGTTCCACACTGTGTGATGTTGCAACCTGGAACTGAAACTAATTTAATTAAGGATTAATCAGCGTCTTGGATGCTGCTCTGTCTGATGTCTTACCGGGCACTTACTTTAGTTCGATGAACTCATCTAGGCAGAGTTGTTGTTTTATAATGATGGATTTAGTGGTGCTCTGCAGAATGTTCAGACTTTGGTATTTTATATAGTCATAGCCATGGACAGATTGATACTTTTCCATGAGACTGAAAGTATTTTTTACTAGATTTTTTACTAGTCATTTTGATGTCATCATGGGTTGACCCCTTTTCCAATAATTATATAAGTTCTGATGGCAGCTGATCATAAGACTAATTTAGGGGTTTCACTACAATCTATGGAGGCACGGTGGTGTACTGGTTAGCACTGTCGCCTTGCACCCTAAGGGACTATGTTCGATTCCCACCTTGGTGTCTGTGTGCATGGAGTTTGCTTGCTTGGTGGGTTTTCTCCGGCAACTCTGGGTTTTCTCAGACAGTCCAAAGACATGCAGATTAAGCTAATGGCTAATTGGCGTTCCCAAATTGCCCATAGTGCCTGGAGGTCCAACCATGGTCATGAAATTTGCATAAATACAATGGTCACCATTGGCCTCCACCTCCCTAGTTGAACTACAGAGGTTCCTACTGTAGATAGATACATAGACTAAAATGTATGTGAATACTTATGCAATTATAACTTATTCACTTTGTAATTTAAAACTTTATATTATGGACTTTTAGCGTAGCGTATTCAAGACCCTGTGTCACTAAAAATATTTCTACCACACATAGTGGAAAGGCTTCTCCTGCTCAGAAACCGAATTTAGAATTCTGTCCTACTTTTAGCCGTAAATCCACTGCAGATAATCTTGTTTTCAGATGTGTGTTCTCACACTCACACACTCTCTTTAATTATCATTAACCCTTAAAACTCAAGCAGCACGCTTATGTGTCGGTAACACCATAGGTCAATGACTGATTTACAAAATTGGAATATTTTTTTTTTACAGTTCCTGGAATATGTGAATCACGTCGCAAAAATGTAGAACTCGCAACATATTACTATTAATAACATATTATTGTTATTATACTTACTATTTGGTCTAACAATGTGTGATCCTATGTTTCTGTGCTATTTCTTCACCTATGTGACCCATTGTTTAATTTTTTTGCTCAGGCAGTTTGTGTAGTTGGTTAAAATATAATAAAATTTGGTGGCTTAGGGGTTAGCACTGTCTCCTTGCACCTTCAGGGTTCGGGTTCAATTCCCACCTCGGGTCTGTGTGCTTGGAGTTTGCATGATCTCTCTGTGCTGGGTAGGTTTCCTCGCACAGTCCAACGATTGGGTTAAAATTTGCCCGTAGTGTGACTGAGCATGTGAGTGTGCGATGGATTGGCACCCTATCCAGGGTATACCTCACATCATGCCCTAAGTCTCCTGAGACCCCCCCCCCCCCCCCCGCAACCCGCGGTATAGACAATGAGCAAGTGAGTGAGTGATATTTCCTAGGATATATATTTATGTAAACCTAGTAATGCAAATTAGAGCTGAAAATGGTCACATGATCACACTTTAGTTTCAGAATAGTACTAAGGTGTGTATTCTGTTGAACGATCAAAACCTGTTTTCCAGCTTTCTGTTGCTTTCTATGTAACAATTACAACATCAATGAACCAGTTTAATTGTCTTCATCCTCTGGGAATGTGTCTGTCCACATTGACCTCTATACGTCGAAAGCCTTAAATTATTTCTTAGCGGATGGATGGATGGATGGATTAATGTTACTGCAGTTATTTTTACTCACGTTAAAGAATCTATTTGCTTAGATTATTAATCCCATGCTCATAATTGAAGGATAAACACCGGATACGACACAAACTGTATCCTGTGTTATATGCTTAGATGTGTGTAGTGTATATATGTGTGGTGGCCTGATTTTGATCTGCAGTGTATCGTCAAAAAAAATGTTGCCCTGTCTGTTCTGCCCTCCAACAGAAATCAAGCTGCTAATCCCTGGCATTAAGTGTTAGCAATCAGTCCTTTTCTGAATCAGGGGCAGAGGCTGGAAGTGCAGACAAAGCTGGTGGTTTTTACTAACACAGCTCCCCACTGACACATATTCAACAACACTATAATAAATTCTTTGTCGTTTCTTTGTAAATCCTATTGAGCTGACTTATATACAAATGATGCTTACTGATGAGAGATAGATAGATAGATAGATAGATAGACGAACTTAACATACTGTATTTATATGTTTTTGATTCCCTTTATTCTGACGTGGACGGGGAATTTTTTTTTTTCATATCCCTAACATCAAAAACACGTATAACAGCTCATAAATTTATTAATCTCAAAGAAAAATTATAACAGCGGCCAGTTCACAGATTAGTCAACAGATAAGCAATAAGGTGTCGAAGAATATTAAGGCTAGGTTAGAATTAAAAATGAGAAATAAATAAATAGAAAGCAGACTAGACACAGCGTGTATCCTGATGGATGAATTTACTGCCTATTTTATCTGTTTGTTTGTCTATCTGTTAATCTGTCCGTCTATTTATCTATCTTATCTTCCTGCCTGTCATCCTCTCTCGCTCTGTCACAATCAGTTAGAACAGCAGGAGAAACACTGCAAATAGCAGCGGCAGAAGTGAAACTAAAAGAACGAACACTCACTCTATCAGTATACACAACAAAAGTAACAACAATAAGGGCAATGGTAAAACCAGAAGGGAATGTGGGTATGAATTTGGGGAGGGGAGGGATGTTGTTAGGAGTGGGGACGTGTCACTCATTGTCTCTCAGGGGGGACATGTGGTCTTGTACTTTGAGGTGACTGTTCCTATGTGCCCTCTCCTAAGGAAGATCTGTAATCTTTGCACCGGGGTCATGTCTCTGAAGTTTGGGATCAGAGTGAGGAATTTGGGGGTTAAAAGAAGTGCACCTTTGTCCCGACCTTCCTTGTCATTCAGTGGATAGACACTCGTTCCGCTCTGGGCAGCCAGATGTTTCTCTGTTTCTGGGCGCTGAGTCTATACCTGGTCAGGATCTGTATCTGCTTTGTATCCCTGATAGGAGATTTTTGAATCACTGATTTATATTTCTGAGAAGATGTTCACATACTCTCTGTTTAATACTTGATAATATACGAATTTGAATAGACTTGCAGTTTCACATTGTTCGACTTTGTTTGATGGGATGATGGGTATTGATATTGATTGTTAAAGCCGAGCTGATCTGAGCTCTGAGTTGTTTACAGTGAGTGGCTAAGGGCATTCTGTTCAAGGTTCAGCTCTCTACACAATCAGAAAAAATATAAATATATATTATTTAAAAAAATTGTATTTACTATTCGAGATAATCCAGAAATCCAAAACAGACATTTTGGATTTACCATTTTGTAAGGTTTTAAGACTATATAAGAGATGTTTAAAGTCCGACTGCCTTAACGTAATATCTAGTACTTTGTAACTGACTAGAACAGTGCATATGTTTGAAATTTGAGCCGACAACCCCTAGTTTGTTTAGTCAGTTGTGGACACAGTGTCACATGGTGCAAGGCTGCCACTGTTGTTTGCATTGATCTTGCACCAGACAGACACAACATATTCATTGCTGTACATACTCCAATTCACCACAGAATACATAAGACAGTGTCGAATCTTTAGAATTGTAGAACTTTGAAGTCTATCCAAAAACATTTCGAAATAATTATTGATATATATATATATATATAGTATGTCTCAAGCAAAAGTACTCAGCTACCTGGTGAGGGTGATATTTATGGACTTGGCACAATCGTGGGTGTTTATGTAGGAGTTTGAAAGCATTGCATTAGCGCTTGAGCTAACTATTGATGTCTCTTTGACCGCCTCGTGTTTTTGGAGCCTGACCTCTACAAATAACTGCCTTTGTTTACATTTGTGAGACAGGATAAATGTTCAAATGTTTCGGGGGGGGGTATTTACTCAAAAAATGCTTTGTACTCAATGCCTTTGTTCCTCCTGTTTTGTGAGCACACTTTCAAAATGTTGTGTGCTTTTATATCATGGAGCTGGATCAAATTCTCAGTGTTTGTGGGAATCATTGTTTTGCTGGTCTGTGATCTTATACACACAGACACACATACAAAGCGCATGCACACATAAGAGGGGAAGAGTTCAAGTAAACCCGGGACTTATGAGCAGTAGAAGAGACCGAGCGCATCCTTTTAGTCATGCTTTTAAGTGACACGTGTCTCCTATTACCGCGCGGTGGCCAGGATTTTTTGGGTCACACGTGAATCTTTCTTGTGGATTTGCTACCCCATGGTGCCAACTTATACCGTGAAAACTAATGTCAGGTTTTAAGAGGTGTGCATAACGGTCTCAGGAAAAACTTCTTGTTTGATCTCCAAAGGCTGTCTGTTTTTGCAGGACAGTGCATGACCTTGTACGGTGCACTACACCACTTGCACAAGGCAGGAATTTGGCTGGGAGTTATTGACATAGCAGTCTACAGTACTAACCTTGCTAAAAGAGGTTTCCACCTGTTTGGGATATTAAAAGAGTTGCTGGGAGGCCAGTGTTTCAGACCTGATGATGACATGATACGTCGGAGTTTGATAATGGCTCCGACATACTGAGAAATCTTTCTACCTTCATGTTATCCAAGCACTATTAAAGTGCATTAGTATAGCAGGGAATTATATAGAGAAATAAAGGTAGTTTTTACTCACATAACACAGAACCAGTCAGAAGTTTGTCCACAAGTTTATATTAATGTTTTTACTGGAGATTTCAAAAGTATGTAATAACACATATACTAGGTAATTAAGTAACAACAGTAATTGTTATTTTAAGACACAAAGGTCAGCTGTTCTGTAATAGTTCTTGCAAGAACAGTATTGTCAAGTGCATTTGCAAAACCCATTAAGCACCATGATGAAACCGGCTCTCATGAAGACCTTCCTAGGAAAGCATGACCAAAACTTATCTCTGCTGCAGAGCAGAAGTTCATTTAGAGTTACCAGCCTCAAAAAAAAAATCGGCACCTCAGAGTAGAGTTGTTATGAATGCATTACAGAGCATAAGTAGCAGACACACCCCAATATCAGCTCTTTAAATTTGATTATTGCATATTTTTTATGCATTCAGTATAGTTTTACAATGTACAAAGAATTAAAAATCATGAACGACCATGGAATTAGAAGATGTGTCCAAACCTTTGACCGGTAATATATGCATGTACTGTACTGTATATACAGTAGTTTGACTGAATATGTATCTGGGGCTTTGTATTCTATGTTCTATGGGATTTGGAAGAAAGTCTCAGATCCCTCGGCTTGAGAGGAGTCATAGGAACTGGGTATTGTTTTAATGACGACTCTGGGGGCTGTTTGTGTCCTCTGAAGTTTGTGCTTAGACATTGATTGAGATGTCTGTGAGAGCATGCTTTCATGTCTTGCTGGGGATCACATGTCATAGTAGAGTCTGGAAGTTCTGTCCTTTTGGGAACATTTGGTTAGAATTATTGGTTTGAATTAAGAAAAAAAAACAAGAGACTTTTTTTTATTTACTGAGAATAAAAAAAAATTTGGTTCAGACATTACATCACTTTTATAAGCAGAAGGTCCTTACAAAGACTTGTGTGTTTACTGTATGTGTGTAAGCTGCTTCAGTGTAATTTTACATAAGTGATGAAGAGATGTGTAATCCTCTTTACCTCGCTCTGTCACACAGATTGACTTTCTGCACATTTGTGTCAGTGTATGGCTGCACTGCTTATATTCTCGGTGCTCTGGACTGACAGATGGCGCATATCTGTAGCAGCCATCTGGAGTGTAGGGCATGGGTGAGACTTGGCAGAGGAGATTATGCTTCACACTTAGTATACTTTACTCATTTCTAGCACATCACCAGACATGTGAAGTATACAGAGTTACCTGGTTAAATTATATGATGCATCAACATCTTGAAGTTCAGCTATTCTGTGGCGTGAGAAAAGTGGATAGATAATAAAAGGCTTATTTTGAACCCGGTAAATGCCCCAGGAGCAATCAGCAAGTCCAGACTTAGACTTCACACTCTCATAACAACATACGTTTTGCTGTTAGTGTTAATGCAGTCATTTAAGTAATAAATAAATATTAAATAATATACTTTCTTATTAAAAAACGAATCATTAAGAACTTACAATGTAATAAAGTTTTAATACCTATATTCATGTAACATACAGTCATAAAATTATTAATTATCATCCATTAATCATGTCAATCAAAAATAATTACCCCATGCAAACTTGCCCCAAACATGTTTAAAATTTTTTCCTTCGGAAATGAATGGGCTTCTAGAAAGGCAGGCAGCAAAAACTCGATCTCTACACACTATACACACACACAAATCCTACAGTATATCAGAACCCTCATTTTGGGTCTCCTGATTGCTTAAAAAAACTAATTAATTATGACTCTAGTATTAACAGTTCCCATGATGCCTGGCCAAGAATCAGCACAGGTTACGTTCTCTGTGTCTGACTCAAGCCGCACAGACAGAGCCGTTGCTAAGACAGTCAGGCTAAACCACGCCCTCTCTGCTCACACACATTTACACACCCAGAATAGGTGAACGGCCACATCTTAGGAACTTACCGGTCTACAGAGGATTCATTTTAGCATTTTGACCTCCTGCTTCACAATATTACCAGGAGTTGTCTCTAGTCATTTTTATACTGTATATGAATAATGTGCCTGTTTTGTTTTTTATAAATTAAACTGTAAAAATGACAACAAGTAAAAATATCATGAATCCTGTTGAATTCTTAATATAACATTAATATCCTGATTTCATAATACTGTATAGCATCACGAAAAACCAAAGCAAACATTATTATTATTATTATTATTATTATTATTCCTAAGCATAAGTTACAAACTTTTAAGTGTAATTTGTTTGGTAACTTGCAGAAGATTTTTAAAATTAGTCCGTTTTATTTTTTTAGCCAATTTCTACAAATACAGAATACTGCTGAATTGATGTGAGATCAGTAAAAGAGCCACAAACTGGATTGTCCTAAATGGGCAAATACAGCAAGGATCAAATCAGGTTAACATTACAAACAAGCCTTCATGGAATAAAAGTTTGTGTAATTCGGAACAGGTGTGCGTTTAGTCTGGAGTCTGGTGACTGTCAGTGTGTTGGAAGTATTATGTGGATTACATCAGCGGACATGCAGCTGATGTGACAAGGAATCCAGGGTAGTGTTGTTTATGTGCTAAACCATAGGTGAGAAAGTACAGGTGCTAAAGTGACATACTGTATATATAAAGTGAACAGTGAAACAGGGGTATATAAGAGAATGGGCGCATTTTTCAGACCATATAAAAGGAAGGTGTAGGGAGTGTGAGGAAAGTAGGATCAGGCCGAGATAGGAAAGAAAGGAAGTTAACATCTTCCTTTCACCATGTCCTTGTAGAACGGTTACTTTACTGTTTCTCTCGAGCAGCAACTGTGAGTGATGGCTCATTATGCCCAAAAGAAACAACAAAATTCCCCAGGTCCAGTTGTAATACATCTGTTTGAAAATCCCGTTTTTTCCCCTTCCTTTAGAGGTAATACAAAACACATCTGGAGAGTGACAAGATGAGTCAGGGGTATTTTTAGCAGCAGTGCTTGATCCCCTTGGCCAGGAAGTCTCCGAGTAAACATTTTCAACACACATACACTCAAAGACACCCCTTAAATCTCTTCCTTGCTTAGACACAGTCTTAAGTAATTTAGAGCAGACGGCCCATATGATTCCAGTCAGCTCTGTTTTTCCTCCCTGACCCCGTCTTCTTCTCTTCAGTGTGCGAGAGAGCACATCGTGTCTGACATTTTGATTCTCACTGTGTAGAAAAGGGTTTCTATCTAGTAACCTTCGTGCACAACTTCATTCACGTCATTGTGATCATTCAAACAGATAAAGGGAGTTTAGTTTCAGATCCATTATGAATCTGGTTTTAGTTAGTTAATTAGGAAATATTAGCGAATAATATAGAATCAAAACCCAACATGAATAAATCATTGGAAGTATATTTGTCCTCTCTGATGCTACATTTTTAGGAGATTTTTTTTGTTGTACTGAGAGTAATGAAGAAGCTTGTATATTTTTGTCACGGTTTGGGTTCTCTCCATCAGCAAAACTGTCCCTGCCAGCTGAGACCCTGCGTCTGGAGCACAGAGGACTGCTGTCCCACAGGAGGGGAGTCCCAGTGTGCTCTGTATGACTGCATGTTTATGAGGGTATAATCAGTAACATACTCTGGATTGGAGTGCTATTTATTTAATTATTTTTTATTTATGGTGGCCAGAAATATAATTTGTTGATCATTATTGCATTATGTATAGTTTTTTTTTTGAGTGACAATCAAAAAGTAAGCCTTCCAACACGCAGTATTGTTGTAGTGGTCTCATGGGGAAGTAATTTCTATTATTATTAATAATAATAATAATGATGATGATAATAATAAATTACTTTGGTCAGACTAGTGTTAAAGCAAAATCCAGGCATTTGGGTATCATGTAGCTAGAAGTAAAATTTTCAACATGCTATTTTTTCCCAAGCAAGCAGTCCCAGTTTCTTTATTTAATTCAGACTCCAGCCGGTCTGTGACGCAGCACTTTGCTAGCAGATTCTGTGCCATGGTTATTAATCCAAATCCTGAGCTAATCATGTAGGAAGGAATGGTTTTATACAGAAGGCATTGCAGTGTGGTGACATCATGACGATAGATGATGACAACAATGGCGAATGTTCATAGGTCTGATTCACCTTACAGTACGTCTACACAAGCGAGCAACAGACTACCACTCACTTTCTGTACATGTGAGCACCAGGAAGCAAGCATGACTTCGTGACGAAGCAACAAGCGCCTTGCAAATGCAAGAGTTGCATTTTGGTGGCAGCTCATTAATATGTTTTGATTCGTATAGAGTCATATAATTGGTGCTTTTGATTGCATAATAAGAAAAATAAAACATGCAATGTTTTTACATCTTTATGGCATGATTCCCTACATGTAGAATATTTTCTCATCTTCACAAGCATGTTGTACAGAATATCATTAAGAGTATGTCCATATCGACTGACGTTTCACATAATAGATATATTTATATAATCATGTGAATCATGCCCTTGTGCTGCACTTACCGGACTGTGTAAATGTGTGTATTTTGGATACATCTGAAAGTTAGACAGACTGAACCGAGACATTCCATGAATAATTTTGTTCACTCGCTCACACACTGACACGCTGTTGCACTGCCAGGCATTGATTCGCTCCTCACAAGGCTGTGGTGAGAAACCATGGATACTGCAGCCTTCCACACACAGCCCCAGAGCGGCTGGCAGTCTCGGATGCACCTGCACACGTACACACACGTCTGTGATGGAGAGAGAGTCCAAGGGGAACAGAGAGCAAATTAAGGTATTTAAAATACAGAAAGATGAGGTAACGAAGTAAATGTCTCCAGCGGCGACGTGAAGGTTTTACGGGGGTCATCATCATTTCACACACCTGTGAGACATTTTTGGAAATTCAAGGGTTTAATCCAGTGCTAAAATAGGTAATGTGTGTGTGTGTGTGGGGGGGTGCTTTGGGTAAGCGAAATGTCTCCCTGCTGGATTAGCTGAAATCACACCAGCTTCTTATTACGCAAATTGGGTTAAGTTTGGATTAGAATCAGAGCGGCTTTAAAATCATTCATTGTGAGTGCGGTTTGGGAAACGTCCTGGTTGTTAGAGCACCCGTTTTACACTGCTGAATCCTGTCCACTTACACACAGACATATAAAACAGATGTCCAAAATGGAGACACTCGAGCTTTATAATGATAAAGTAGCTCCGGTCCTCTTTATTATAGCTTTTCCATCTGATGTAGAAGAAAATAAGAAGAGTGTCAGAACATGAGCAATCATGTGAATATTCCCTCCAGAGTGCCCCCTTTAACCCCCCCTCCCTACCGAAGCTTGGCTAAATGGCTTCCTCAGGCGTGGGCAGGTGCTGGATGGAGCAGGCAGCGTGTTGAATGGAGCATCTCAGGCTCGGGAAGAGCTGTGGGAGTCACACTCGTCCGGTCAGGGCAGAAGGCCAGGGGACTGCTGGATGCAGGAAGACTCTGAGCTCTTTCAGGATGGAGCTGTCAGCTGATCCCTTGAGGAAGGGGAAAGGAAAGGGAAGCTGGCAGGTGTGTATGTTTGTGTGTATGAGTCTGTGTGTGTGTGTGTGTGTGTGTGTATGGTTGTCTTTGGGATCTGTTTTTGTCATAAAAAGTTTGACCACCACACACACTTTCGGGTCGTGCAGTGTTGGATATATTTTAGAGCTGATTCATGTGTGAGAATCTTTGTATCATAGAGCTGTTGGACAATTTCTAGGTGTGTGTCATTTTTTCCATATCCTGACCGAGTATAGCTGTCTGAGCTTTCACATTTCCTTCCTCTTAATGTCACCTGGGCTGTAGCACTGCTGTCACCGTCCCACCCATAGAGTCGAAGCATTAAATAAAATATTTGATTATTTGCTGAATTCACAAATAATATTGCTCAGAAGTTGTTGATTTACAGCACAGCTGACAACAGTGTAACCGGACTTTACATTTCTTAGGTTTGTATTACATGGCTTGTTATTACATCTTATCATTTAACTGATTCACAAGGACAAATATATCCTAAAAGCCTAGAAATGAAAGGATGATTTAAAAATACTTGTTCTTTACAGCACTAAAGAAAAAAAAACATTTTTCTCTTAGGAGAGGTTTATTTAACGCTGGGGTCAGGGAGTTGTTATAAATTGTGTCAGGCCTTATCACACACCCCTGGCATGGATTATTTATTTATAACAGTGTGTGCCACATGTTTTATTCCTTACTTAATACAGTATGAAGAGATATGAACCAGGCTGCATAAACACAGTATATACAGTAGAGATTAGAATCTCTAGACTGGTCGGTTTGATGTTGATTCATGGCACTAAAGCTCTTATCTGAATTTATGATAGATCTAGTATTAAACACTTCTTGCTTTTAAAATAGGACGTTCTTTTTTTACGTCATAAAAAAAATCAGGGTTAATTTCTAACCCTTTTATTAGAAAGCTATGGTACAGTCACATATTGTAAAAACAGTTTATGCATAAGCCTATATATAAAAGGTCAATTGCTTCCTTATGGTCCAGAACTTGATGGGTTCTCCGCTTTGTCTTTCTGTTAAAACCATTAAAAGTTCTATGTTGCACTATTAGAGAGGGCTTTATGTAGAACTTATTTGAAAGTTGAGAACAGTTAACCACCATACCAAAAAAAAAAAAGATTTTTTTTCATCCCTGTTCCACACCCTTCCTTAAATTGTATGAAACCTCACACACTATAGTTACCCAAATGCAGTAGTACAGTGTGTGCGATTTATAAGCACATATGCTTTGTTTTTGTCTTTCAGTGTGTCTTTAATGTAATTTTTTTTCGATCCTGTCCAGTGCAAAGCAGAGTTCTTTTATCAGGAAGTATTTTTTACAACTTGAAAATTATTAACGAGTAACATGACATACTTTTACCTGTTCCTATGTTCCTGCTTATGTTCTGCTTCTTGCCATTTAAAAAATAATGCAAATTATTTTGTTAATAGAGATAAATTGAGTTAAAAGAGAAAAAAAAGTTATGTTAATAAAACATAAAACAAAAAATACAGTTTGTCACGCTACCAAGACAACAGAAAGCATGAAGCCTCCTTTTTAACCATTACATTAACCATTACACAGCAGTGACACTGAAGGCTCCTTCTATACATTATAAAGAACATTAAATAATGTCAGCATTAGATGTCCACCATGCAAGTGTCTACAAATGAGCAGTATGATATTTTCCAGTATGGATACATTAACGTAGATTAGCATTATTGCATTGTCAGGTGTACTTCCGGAAATTGTCCCCATCAAGTGTAGTCACATTTGAACTGGTATTATAGATCTTTGAATATGCTTTGTGCTTTGGGAGTGTCCCATAACCGTAGTACAAAAAGCACGTTTTAGGTACACATAGTGCTGCTGCATTAGACCAGATTAGCACAGGCCTCTCCCATTCTCTCCTGCAATAATGTTCTTTAGGAAACAGAGCGGACAGGAAAGGCAGACACCGTGAGGAAGAATAGAGGGATATCCCTTTACTAGGCTCCCTCCTTTTCCCTTTGGACCTGGCTGGAGTGAGGGGGAATGGGAGAATGGGAGGACCTGCCTTTCATACATTACCTTGGGAAAGCTACTGAACAATATGTTCAGTATGCAGTTACAGACTAGTATACAGACTATAAAATAAGAAAGATTTCACTAAAATAAGAAAGATTTAACTCCAGTTAAACAGTTTGAACCTTATTTTCAGTTCATATTCAGTTCATATGTGTTGGAGATTATTAATAATTGTGGATTATGTATATTGGTTTTATTTAATGATGTCTAATTCAAATAGATGATGAACCTTTTGTTTGATCTGTACTTACGGAAGCATTTTTGTCTAATTTTAATTTGAGTGTGTTGTGCTGATCTTGTTATGAAAAAGCTGCATTGTAGACATTGTAGAACATGGAAGATTCCAGCTTAAGACCAAATTTTGTTTCATTCAAGAAAAATATCATTACTATAACATTTAAAAAAAAAAAAACCTTTTGTAATCAGACTGATTTACAATACTTTGACCTTGTGTGACCTTTTATGTGCTTTGATCCCTGCCTTGTGTTCTAGTTAAAGCTTTGCTGTGGTTATGTGGTCCTGACTGGAGTGTTTGAATCTTGTTTGCCTAATGTTGGGTCATGCCTGTTTTTCCAGGTGCTACCAGGGACATCGGTTCTGCTCTGACCCGAATGTGCATGCGCCACCGCAGCATCGAGGCCAAACTGCGACACTTCACCAAGTGAGTGATTGATGCAATTCTGTCCCATATTACTTTTGACTCTACCTCCCCTTCATTTAAGAGTGAAAAAAAAAAGTAGCTGACCATGTGCCAGGCATTGATTTTCCACAGTCCAGATGACCTTACATTCTTATCGATCAATCCGCTGCTTAAAGGGTCTGATGGGTTATTTTTTTGCAGTGAGTGAATTTACACTCACATTACCACTAAAGGCCTAATAAACACCGGCAAGGCTTTTATATCCGCATTGCTTATGCATCATGTTTTTATTGATGCTTTTGTATTCTACCATATGCAGTGCTCTTATGGAGAAACTGGTCACACCACTCCAAGACAAGATAGAGGAGTGGAAGAAGACAGCTGCTCTTCTAGATAAAGATCATGCCAAAGGTATGACTGATGCCGGAATTTAGTGTGAATCTCATCTGTATTTTTTTTTTTTATCTCTCACTGTTTTTTATTGCTATTTCTGTGTTACAGAATACAAACGGTCTCGACAGGAGATTAAGAAGAAGTCATCTGATACTCTAAAGCTACAGAAAAAGGCCAGGAAAGGTGTGTTTCCTTTCGGCCATCACACTTGTTTGCCTTATTAATCTGATTATTATATTATATTATATTATATTATATTATATTATATTATATTATATTATATTATGTTATATTATATTATATTATGTTATATTATGTTATATTATATTATGCTTTCAATTATAAGTCTGACATAAACATTGCATTTATGAGTGATATGACTCCAAATGCAGCTGATTTCTGCTGACTTGGTTAAGCCCATAATTATGTCATGTGTGACGCTCCTGGATTAAAGTGGATTGTTTTCAAATAGCGGCATATGCAGGCATTTATTCCCCAATATCAAATAGCAATTTATCAATATTTACTATTATTTTTTATTTTAATGAAACTGCCAGGTCAAAAAAAGTCTCACACTTTAATCTTTCATTTGCATTGAAAAATCTAAAGGCTACCTTATGTGTAAAAGTGATTCCTCATGAGTACTGGAATATGTCTGCTCCTTTAGGGGAAAATAAATCCATTGATGGGATAACCTGGCCATTCAGTTCGTTAGCTGACTTAACATATAATGTGCTGAGCCGCGACCTGACCAACTGGACACGATAGGAACGATAGGAATCATACGAAGCAATAGGAATCCGAAATTCACCACTGTTGTGTCTAAAACATCTGAGATGTCTACAACAGTGTAATAAACAGTTCAGCTTGTGGTGCCCCCCGGTGGATACACAATGCATTACATTTCAGAGATCTAAAAACAGATTATGAGATTTGTTTTTCTGGATATCTATGCTATGCTCTGAGGTTATCTTTACGCTTCTTTGACTTTCACACAATTGTATTCTACTGCATCCTCCTTTTGCAATCCTTTGTCTCTGATGCACTTTATCTCACCTGCATATTCTCTCTATCTCTCTTCTGCTTTTACTTGCTTGACCTGTGCACCATAAAAACTTTAGAACTCCCAGGTATGTATTTAAGCACAATGTATTAACTAGCGCTTTTAGACAGTAGACCATTTCATTTAGCCTGTAGGAGTTTGTATTGAATCCATGTTTCATTTTCTGCATGCAGTACCATTGTCGAAGGAGACCTGTAGTGCATATTTCTTTGTGTGCTAAACATACATTGTTTTACTGGTGTTTGCAATTGATATCTGATAAACTCTAGGTATAGAGATATAGACCTACTAAATTCCCTCTCATTTTACCCTTTACTGTCCAGAGTTTCATGTTGCGTCTTTGTATTACATTTCTGTTGGCATTTGACATTCTCATCCATCATAAATACATCTAGCTTGCCAGTCCTGTGGATCTATCCGTGCACAGTGTCTCCCTATTAGTATTCCATTTACTATAACATGCTAGCATTTTTAATTTATTAGGCCTCACCTGCTGGCAATATCTTCTTTTCCTGTTTATCCTTCACAGGACGAGGAGGATTGCAGCCTCAGTTGGACAGTGCTATGCAGGATGTGAGCGACATGTACTTGCTGATGGAGGAGACGGAGAAACAAGCTGTGCGCCGAGCTCTCCTTGAGGAGAGGGGGCGCTACTGCACATTCATTAGCTTCTTGCAGCCCGTCGTGGTGAGTTTAGAAAGCACCGTGCTGCATCGTTTTGGTTTGATGGCTTGGGTGGATGAAGTGCCAGAGCTGATCTGTGTGGTTTTTGATTTTCAGAATGGAGAGATTTCTATGCTGGGAGAAGTAACTCATCTCCAGGCCATTATGGATGATCTTTCTGTGCTGATCACCGATCCACATAAACTGCCAGAGGCCAGTGAACAGGTGCTTCCTTTTACAATTACAATTCAGTACAGTAGGTGATATGCAGAACATACACAGTAAAAAATTACACATTCGACCATCTAGTACACATTTACAGAGGGGGTTTATTTAATGTCATGCGAAAAGGTGGCGTAATGGTAAGCACTGTGGCCTTGATCTTGTGGTGCCCCCTGGTGGAGGCACAATGCATTTTTCTTTGATCTTCTGGATCGAGGGTTTGATCTTCTGGATCGAGGGTTTGATCTTCTTTGATCTTCTGGATCGAGGGTTTGATTCCAGTCTCTGGTCTGTGTGCGTGGAGTTTGCATGATGGGTTTCCTCTGGGTATTCTAGTTGCCTCAGAACAAGTCCAAAGACATTCAGACTAAGTTAACTGCCCCCCGCGGCGCTGTATTCAGGATAAGCGGTATAAAAGATAACATTCTTTCTGACAACACCCTTTGTTTAGTACTATATAAATAAAAAATTAAATTGGAATTGATGCACATACATATATTAATTATAAAATATAATTTACCATCCTAGCCATACCCTCTTTTAAATGCCTTAGTAGAGATTCTCAGAATTTTTTGTCAGGAGTCATATAAATGCTTAAAAGTTTTAAAATAGAACTTTGCTGTAAATACATAACTGGAAAATCCTTGATGTGGACCTGAATAATATTTTATGTTTTCATGATATTAGAGGTAATTTATGAAAAACTCCACACTAAAGCATGAAATATGTTTATATTAAACTATTTGAAATGTACTTTATCAGCTGATATAATCCATCCATTTTCTTCCGCTTATCCGAGGTCGGGTCACGGGGGCAGCAGCTTCAGCAGGGATGCCCAGACATCCCTCTCCCTGGCCACTTCTTCCAGCTCTTCCGGGGGGATCCCAAGGCGTTCCCAGGCCAGCCGAGAGACATAGTCCCTCCAGCGTGTCCTGGGTGTTCCCCGGGGTCTCTTTCCGGTGGGGCGTGTCTGGAACACCTCACAAGGGAGGCGTCCAGGGGCCATCCTAAATAGATGCCCAAGCCACCTCATCTGGCTCCTCTCGATGCGGAGGAGCAGCAGCTCTACTCTGAGCCCCTCCCGGATGACTGAGCTTCTCACCCTATCTCTAAGGGAGAGCCCAGACACTCTGCGGAGGAAACTCATTTCGGCCGCTTGTATTCGCGATCTTGTTCTTTCGGTCACTACCCACAGCTCATGACTATAGGTGAGGGTAGGAACGTAGATCGACCGGTAAATTGAGAGCTTTGCCTTTTGGTTCAGCTCCTTCTTCACCACGACAGACCGATACAGAGCCCGCATCACTGCAGACGTTGCCCCGATCCGCCTGTCGATCTCCCGTTCCATTTTACCCTCACTCGTGAACAAGACCCCGAGATACTTAAACTCCTCCACTTGGGGCAGGATTTCACTCCCAACCCTGAGAGGGCACTCCACCCTTTTCCGGCTGAGGACCATGGCCTCAGATTTGGAGGTGCTGATTCTCATGCCAGCCGCTTCACACACACAATCCAGCGAGAGCTGTAGGTCACAGGATGATGAGGCCAACCGAACAACGTCATCTGCAAAAAGCAGTGACCCAATCCTGAGCCCTCCAAACTGTACCCCCTCAACGCCCTGGCTGCACCTAGAAATCCTGTCCATAAAAATTATGAACAGGATCGGTGACAAAGGGCAGCCCTGTCGGAGTCCTACTCTCACCGGAAACAGGTCCGACTTACTACCAAGCTCCGACACCGGTTGTACAGGGACCGGACAGCCCTTAACAGGGAATCTGATATCCCATTCTCCTGGAGTACCCCCCACAGGACTCCCCGAGGGACACGGTCGAATGCCTTCTCCAAGTCCACAAAGCACATGTAGACTAGCTGATATATAATTTGCTGGTTAATAATGTGTGTTAATTATTCTTGGGAGAAGTAAGTGGTTGTCAGCTGCTGTGACATCACATTTCTAACGCAGAAACAATGGTGTTGGGTAAAACGTTTCAGTGATTTCAAATATAATGAATAAATTTCAGATTTGACCGTTAGCTCCGAAATACAAACGAGCCAAGACTTATCATACTAATTACACATTCGGTTGTGTTCAATATCTCAAGGATAGTCTGAAGACTGAAGTGCAGGTTTATGACACAGTTTCGCAGAGTAACTGTATGGCGTTAACTTGGTCCGGCTCTTTAGTCACCCACAAGATACAGTAATAAGCACAGCGGTTTTTATGAAGGTATTAGCCTGAGGGCTGAATCTTTGGAATCTGATCTGTTTTAGCGGAGTATGCTGTATAGATGAGAAAGTGGGAGAGCTGGACAGACAAATTACCACTATCAGCAGGTAGTCAAATGGCATTGTGGGGAAATATAGGTTATCCAAAGTGAAAATAGATTAGGTTGTCAGTCAAAGAAGTTTAAAGTAAATAGTGAACTCTAGTTAATAGAGATTAATTCTAAAATAAAACTTGTGCACTGAGCATCACACATTGATTCCAAATATTAATATGCAAAGCATTCGGGGTGAATAATTTAAAGAAAAAGTATTCCGTAGTGTATATTATTGCAGTATTACTGCAGAAATCATGTAATTATACTGTACATTAGGATTAAATGCTGATCAGTGTTATTCACCTCGAAAGTGGTGGGAGGTACATTGTAGGAAACCTGTACAAACCCTATTTTCTTTACTAGGTCATTGTGGACTTGAAGGGTTCTGACTATAGCTGGTCCTACCAGACGCCCCCCTCCTCCCCCAGCAGTACCGGCTCCAGGAAGAGCAGCCTGTGCAGGTGCTTAAACACAACAGATCAATGATGTTTTATACGGATTCCCTGTTAATGTAAAGGTACAGGGTGAGCATGAAGTCTTCTGCTGATTTCAAACGTATACAGTATATATCACACAGAACCTATGCTAGGTACAAACATATATTTTACTATTTGCATATTATGAAGGTGAGTCAAAAATTGTCCACACTTTATATATAAAAACGTTATATTCTGTTTTTCCACACTGTCTTATCGGTGCTTTCCGTTCAAAGTTACTAATGAACTGATATAACTGATGTACCTGCGGTGCGAGAAAAAATGGATGCCCCACTTGTGATTTTTTTATGGCACGAAGCAATTCACAGCATAAACAAGTGAGGAAGGTGAAACTTTCTGAAAGAGAATAATTATATATGGAACGGGAAACAACCACAAATGCAGACAGAGAAAAAGTTTCAAAATCAACTATCATCTGGAATATTGATGCTTACAGTTTTCTGGGATTTTCAAACGCCAGTATTGGAACATTATCAGGAAAAAGATCCAACAGTCCTTGTTACAGTGATGCTTATTGAAGAGCTGTAGCCTAAATTCTGAATTACTGCTATCTAAGGGTGTTGTGACCTTGCATGACAATGTACATGCACACTTCTGCCCACACTGTTAACTCGCTGCACAAATTTAGTTTTGAGGTGTTAAAGCATTCTCTCTATAGTCCTGATCTCGCTCCATCAGACTTTCACCTGTTCGTCCCCTACGAGGATGAAGATTCACTTCTGATGAAGAAGTGAAGACTGTGGTACATTCGTGGCTCACAGCTCAGCCTTAAACATTTTTAATAAGGCAATACGAAAGCTTGTCGACAGACTGACAAAAGTGTATTGAAAAGCAAGGAGATTATGTAAAAAAAAAAAAAAAAGATGTATTGTCTTTTCTAAAAGTTAATTAAAATCAATTCTACAGCCAGAGTTGCGAAAATTTTTTACTCACTCTTGTATGTAAAAAAATTACTTGCAGTATATAACACCACAACATTCATGTTTACTTTCATTATATTTTTAACATATGATAAACAGGGAAGGACTTTAATTTTACTCTAAATACTCTTGCACAAGAATTTATTTATTGCTTTTATAGTTTAATGTAGAACAGTAGTTTTGTTCTGGATAAAGTCTGTGCTTCATTCAGCAGTTAGTTATTTATAAAGTACAGTGCTGAGCTTTGACAAGTCTTCACCTTTCCACTAATTCCGCCACTTTAGCTGAAACTTAATCGGCTTTCTGAAGTACATTTGAAGGCAAAGCGGCAGGGCTGCTCCTGTTTTAGGTGCAGAGTCGGAAAGAAAGAAATAAAGACAGATTTGTTGCATTGTGTTGTTTTGAAATATTAAAAAAAATATTATTAGTATATATCTTTTAACATTAAAAACTGCTAATTATTTAATCCTGAACTGAACAGTAGGTCACCTCTATCACTAATTTACAAAAGACTCTTCTTTTCTATTTTAGTTTGGTGCATCTACCACCAGGTGGCGCACATCGCCTGAGCAGCGTCTCCTCTCATGATTCTGGATTCGTCTCTCATGATGCCAACATGCACTCCAAACCTCCATCTCCAATGCCGTCAGACATTACCAGCCAGGTAATTCACACACCTAGGATGGACAGATCTGGTCCACTATACAAGCCTTATGTTTGTTTATTTGTTTGTTTGTTTGCTTGTTTGTTTTGTTTAGTATTTTCCTAAGGGGTTTTAGGTTTTTGCTCTATTAGTTAATTATATGTGATAGGTGATTTTTTTCTGGAAAAAAAGGGACCACTGCAATTAACTCCAGAACGCTTTTTAAATATCTTCAAGAGGAAGATGGATTGACACAAACCATCAATCAAAGCTGAGCTGTTTGCTTTTTGCAAAAAGAATGGTATAAAGTTACCCAACAGCAATGTGACAAACTGAAAGCTGTAATGGCAAATCAGGATTATGCCACCAAATACTGATTTCTTAATGTTATTTAGCCAGAGCATTAACACAATTTGTTTACTAATTATTTGCATTTTGTTTTATTTGAGTTTTAAAGCTCTGCATGATCTTGGGTTAGTTTGATGTTTTCATTTGCTGTAAATATACACTCTACATAACAATAGTTATATTTTGAATTTAGGAGAAATATTGTGATTAGGTGATTATATGTTAATAATAGGTGATTATAATAAATGATATGTTATAAATGATTATATATGATTATATGTTACGGTGCATTATATGTGATTATATATTATAGATGATTATATACAGTATAATTATATGTTATAGGTGATTATATGTGATTAGGTGATTATATTTGATTATGTGTGATTAGCTTATTATATGTGATGGGTGATTATGTAAACTAAAAGAAAAGTTTAAGAAGAAGAACATCCTTAGTCGTTAAAGTGTCCTTTTGTCTTAGCTCTCCATAATCCTTTTTTCAACACATTTGTAGGACATCATTGGCTAAAACATTTTGTGATTTGGAGTCGTTCATTCAGTTGCTTCTGATTGCTTTTAGACACAAGCTCCATGACAACAGACAGGCTTCAGTTTTAACAAGTGTTTTATTTTTTTTTTTTCTGTGAGATACTTCAAAGTGGCACACTTAAAAAGAAATCAGAATAGGTTTTTCATTCCCACACAGAAATTAATTTGCTCAGAGTATCTGAAATTTCGAATGAAGTATCGTTTTAAAGGGTTCTGGTAGTCGTGTGTAGTTTTTACTTATTTATAATACTCAAATAAGTTATGTTTGTAAATGTACTTGATTCTACCCAATGGATCTACCATTTTTCTACAATTCAACTTTCCTTGTGTGGAAATTCTGCCCTTAATTTTAATGTGTTGTGACTTTTTTAAGCCCACAGCTACAGGCCTGCTGTGAAATTTAGATATAAATATTGTAATTTTCCATTTAATTATTATTATTATTATTATTATTATTATCAAGTGGATTTTGAGTTTGACACGTGTACTAATCTAATAATAACAACATACTTTTGTCACTCACTCACATACTCATCTTTTATACTGATTTATCCTGTATTCAGTGTCGCGGGGGGCCTGGAGCCTATCCCAGGAGTCTTAGGGCACAAGGCGGGGTGCACACTGGACAGCGTGCCAATCCACCACAGGGCACACACACATTCACACACTCACACACACTACGGGCAATTTGGGAACGTCAATTAACCTTACTTACATGTCTTTGGACTGTGGGAGGAAACCGGAATACCTGGAGGAAAAACCCACCAAGCACAGGGAGAGCATGCAAACTCCATGTACACAGAGACGGGAATCAAGTCTGACCGGGAATCGAACCTGGGCCCTGGAGGTGCAAGGTGACAGTGCTAACCACTTTTTTCTTTCTTTTCCACAGAAGTCATCGAGCTCTGCATCTTCAGAAGCATCAGAGACATGTCAGTCTGTAAGCGAGTGTGGCTCTCCCATAGCAGTGAGTATTACACCATACACCATAATCTGTAACCTGATCGCAATCTCAACATTTTTTGCTTCTTATTAACTTTTTACTTTTTTTCACAAATTTACTGAAATTTTGTGTTTTAGACTGTGTGCAGTTCTTGCTCAGATATTTAATGTATACATATTTATATAAATGTCAGGAGTAAATATTTTTCCAGTCTGTGTATATGCACACACACATTTCAAAGCAATTTATAGTGATACCATTTATAGTAATCCATTCTGGAGAGTTCTTCAGGTGAGAATTCGTATTGCGGTAGCCACTCAAAAACTATTACCAATATTACCCATTTCCAGCACAATAATTATATTTTTGCATATAAAAACAATCAAAACATTTAGAAAAGACATGTAAAGGATGGGAAATACAAAATAAATAGACATTAAATCTGACTTAACCTTAATTTATGATTCCACTTGGCACCAGCTGCTTTAAAAAGGAAACTAAAAGTGGCTCCGTTTTATTCTTGCTGACATGAGGCCCATGGTGCTATGATTTCACTAAATCTTGCACTAAACACACAAAAAAAAAACACAAAATGCTGACACAAACAAGTTTTAAACGGCTCCCAGACACGTATGCAACCAGATGTACATGCAGCTGGAAGTATGCACCACCTGATGTATGTGGACCAGAAGTACATGCGACTGGCTCGGTCACTTGTATGCTGAAAATATTTCACATACTGAGGCAAATTTCTTGCAGATTTTTTGTTCTAAAGGAGACAAATTGCAATGCCGGTGTGTGTTCGTACACAGAGTAACCACTGTAGAGGAAATATTTTGGAGAAAAAATTTGTTATCATCTGTTATGAAAGTAAAATTCTGATCGCTTCTACAGTAAATGTGCTGCTTTTAGTTACTTCTGGATTTTCTGCTCTAACACAGTTAATCTGGGATGATACAGTTGATGGCTTAAACTTGATAAGAAATCACAGAAAGTCAAAAACAATGTTAAAAGGGTCTACAAAGGGCAAGAACTCTGCATATACTTTATGTCTGACTTTCTTCTGTTACACTGCCATGTCAACCTTAAGGGAGTCTGTCCTCCATAAACATACTGACAATCTGACCAAATGTCATTCCCTCTCCACAGTTTGGCTCGTCCTTCGCTACTTTCCACCTTGCTCACACTTACAATGGCTCCATCAGATCTCTCCCTTTTATATCCTATAATCATTCCCCTGGATCTCACTCACCCTCACCCTCAACCAAAGTTCATCACTGGAAGGTTTGTTTTTATTTTGGCCAGTTGGTCACGTTTCATTAGTTCATGCATTCTGATTTCTGTTTTGCTTTTCAGATTTATAGTTCATTTATTATTAATTTATTTACTTTTATGCACATTTTTCTTTAAAATTATTTGCTCAGCATTTTGCCACCATTTTAACACCTACTTGCTCTTCCCCTTTTAATATTTACAATTACAACTACATAACTACGAATCATCTTCTACAGACTGACCTACAGCTTGCTTGCACAGTTTGCTTCCCACACAGTTTGGTTACATTGATTGTACATGCCTTTTTTTTGCGATCCAGCAGCAAGATTGGTCAAAAATACCTCACTATGAGCAGCAGGGGGTAGCACTGCAGCGCAGGAGTGAATCTCTGGAGTCACCTAGTGGGGCGAGAGGGTCTTTGCACCCAGAAGACCCCTATAGGACTAGAGTGAATCCTACAAACATCAGTGGCAAGGTGCTTAGAAAATAGCTAACTTGACTGTAATAACATTTTCTAAATCTACATTTTCCTCTCTGACAGTCCATATCTCTCATCATTTCTTTCCTTCTCTTCAAGCACGGGAAAGCGATATCTGCAGCCAGTGAGCTTGCCATGGTCCTGACGCGTGGCCTGAGCATGGAGCAGCAGAAGAGCAGCTGTGACTCTCTGCAGTATTCGAGTGGATACAGCACACAGAACACCACTCCCTCCTGCTCAGAGGATACCATCCCCTCACATGGTAACTACGAGTGAGATACCTTATCTCACTTGTTCTTGCATTACGTTTGATTTTTTCTAAGCTTGAATGATTCATAGTTCACTTTGTGATCAGGTAAAGTGACTAGACTGAAAATTTGAACCAAAATCTTGCCAAAAACAAGAGCCAAAAAGTCCTTCAGGAAGCCTGGAGAACAATCCCTAAAGGTTATATTAAAAATATAATAATTGACGGGTGGATCAAGAATGTTGCACAGTACTGTAATTGTGTAACTGTAATTTATTTTCTTTCTGCATGAATTTAACTTGATAAAAGTTAATAAGAATAACTGTATCTGGCCCACATCACACCACCCCAACCTCAAAGTCTCAAAGTGTTTTATTCCTTTTACACCATAGACTTTTTGTCACCATTCAAATTTAATTTATTAATAAACAAACTTTTTAATAACTTCCTGTTATCCCTTGTAACATCTGTTACAACTCTTTCACAGTCTTCATGTAAATTTACTGACTATTAAGGAAAGCGCTGACACTGAAGACACCATTTATAAATGTTCAATAAATGTTTCTACACAACAGTTCTAGACCACATATCGACAATGAATGCATTCCTTGGTCTAATAACACATTTAATCTGTTTATTTTTAGAAATAGACTATGTGGAACATCCATCACACAAGTTAATTAAATATTAGAAATTGAACAAATGCACAAATATTTAAACCTGAAATTTGAATAACAGTCACTATTGTCTTTGTCCACCTTTGGCTGTTGACTTTTTGTATGTGTAATATTTAGAAAAATTATATTTTATTACTGTAAATATAAGAATAGGAATATTAGTCAGAACAGCAGAATACCAGAACTAATATTGGCCTTATATGTTTTATTGTTTTGAAAAAAAAAAAAAAAAAACTAGATGTATATTTGACAGTATGTATCATAATTAAAAAAAAAAATAGTAATAATTTTAATTATATGCATTAAAATATATGGATATTTTAACTGGGTTGGAAAAAAAAACACTATTTAGTCGATTTATTACCGAATGGGGTCATCAGTTCATTAACCTGAATAGCCGTTTATAAAAATCTATATTCTGGACACTTACATTAAATAACTGTATATTTATATTAAACTTTGCATTAAGAAGGACTTAAATTAAAAACGGTCTAAACTAGAAATTCACAGGGTGATTTATTTAAAAATGTACCAACCTGAACCTAATACAGTATGTAAAAAAATCCACCTGTTAAAGTAATTAATTAAAGAAATTAATTCTTATGCTGTTAAGATTATAGTCCTAATGCTATTTTGCCGCAAACAAAATCTAATCAATAAAATTAAGGTCTGTTACTGTTTATTATTATGTTCATTAATAGTGAACCCTAATATTTTTTGCAGCTTCTGACTATGACAGCTACTCACTGAATGGAGATGTTATCTGTGATCCTCAATCAGATTTCGACAAATCTTCTACTGTCCCTCGAAACAGCAACCTTGCCCAGAATTATCGTCGCATGATCCAGACCAAAAGGCCTGCAAGCACTGCAGGGATCCCGGGAGGTGTGGGCGCCCATGGTGTGCCTGGATCCAATGGCAAAGGAGGAGGAACCGTCATATCTTCTGGTACAGCCACCATTCGTCGGACTCCATCCTCCAAAACTGGTGTGAGACGCACCCCATCTAATGTGGGTCCTATTCCCATCCGTCCTCCTATTGTCCCAGTGAAGACACCAACTGTGCCGGACTCGCCTGGCTTCCCCAGCCCTCCCCCAGAGCACAATGGCAGTGAGGATAGCTTGTTCAATGAGGACCCTTTAGAGAACTTGGAGTTCAAAGCTTCACCAAAGCGAATGAGCCTGCCTAATCCAATGGCTTGGGGCACAGGAACTGGTATGAGCATTCATGTCCCGCAGCCTAGGGCTATGTCGCTCAGTACAGAGGAGGACCAGCTTCTGGCTGCCAACCGCCACAGCCTGGTGGAGAAGATTGGTGAGCTAGTGGCTAGCGCCCATGCTCTTGGAGATGGCCAATTCCCATTTCCTGCAGATCCCCAGGCAGGTCTTGGAAGCCAACAGGCCCCAGGACCCCTGTCTGAAGGTGACGACATTCTGAAGTCAATCCGTAGAGGAGTGCGTCTCAGGAAAACCGTCTGTAACGACAGGTCAGCACCCAGGATCATGCGATAGCTTTAATAGGATCTCAGTGAAGGTTCTGCACAAAGATAAATACGTGTGTGTATATAAAAATGCTTAAAGAATTGTACAAATTAAATTACAAACCCTCTTGTTGTTTCACAAGGCAGGCCAGTGTGACGTGATGTGTAAATGGAAACAATTTCTGTATGGACTGTTGAAGTTGGTAGGAATACTACCATTATTGGAAAGAAAAACTATAATGGACTTACAGCTTAAGAGATGAGAACGTTTGAAGTACATATAAACGCTGTAGTGATGTCTGGTATCTGTTCAGAGTTTTGATTTGTAATTACTATGTTAATCATATATTATTCAACTGTAACTGACATAAAGTGAGTTTGACTAATTTCCGTTCTCCTTAGCTGATGACTTTGTAAAAAAAAAAAAAAAAAAAAGCAACAAAAAATCCCAAAGTGTCTTCTTATTGATCAAAAAGCTGTTGTGTTGAACAGCACCAACATAGCCTGCTCACACTCAGAGGGACCACATAAATAACAAACTGTATATACTGTAAACTGCCAAATAAAACACCCCAAGATTACCACACTTTACATAAGTACAAATGTGATTTGTTTTTTAGGATACAGGACTAATCTTCTTATGAATGGTGGTCTAGGAAAACCAGACTGTTGTCCCTGTGGGTGAATTCTGGCAAACAACTAAAAAAGATGTCTGTCTTCCACAAGCAGTTGCCACAATTTTAGAAACGCACAATTGTATGAATGTGAGGATGTCTCTGTTTACTGCAGTGTTCCATTTTTACTTTACTGGAACCCAGACCACAAAGCAAGGTCCATAAAGATGTTACTTGCCAATTTTGGTTTCGGCAAAAGCTCGACTGGCCTGCATTCCACCCTTTGACACATTTGGGATGAACTAGAATGCAGATGTCACCCCAGGTCTTCTCACTTGATATCAGTGCCTGATCTCACTAATGGTCTTGTGGCTGAATGACTGAACTAATCCCAAACAGCTGTATACCCAGAACTGTGGATGTTTTTATAACTGCAAAGGGGACTAAAGGTGGAATAGAGTTTTCAATAAGTACATATGAATGTGGGGTAACTGGTCTTTTGGTTATATACAATAATGGGTAAAAGTTAGTGCCCCATCTTTCAATTTTATGTTTTTGTGTAAAAACCAAGTAAATATCATCTAACAATAGCAGGTCTTAGTACAACCTCAGATGAACAACAACATATAACTTTTTTCACCATGCCATTATTTATTTAACAAAAATAAAGCCAAAAGCTAAATATCAACCCGTTAACTGTTTCTACTAGATTTAGGAAGGTAAGTTGCAGCCAGGTGTTGCTTATCATCAGCCCTGAATTTATTAATCATCAGCAGGTGTGCAGTCCTCTGTAAAAGTAGACGTTTTGGAAGTTTACTGGTTTGGAGCACTCAGGGGTGTGTTAACACAATACCAAGTGGAAAAGATATAAGCTATGGTCTTGGAGAAGCCCTAAGTTTAAATCAAGGCAAATCAATCTTGAAAGGATTATAAAACCATTTCAGAACTATTTGGAGGTCAACATTCTTTCTGGCAAAATGATTCAAAGCACACCGGTGTGTCTACATCGGAATGGATGAAAAATAAAGGAATTAATGTTTGAAATGGCCTAGTCAGACTTAAGCCCAGACCTAAAACCAATTGAAATGCTGTGGTGGGGCCTTACGAGAGCAGTGTGTAAGTAAATGCCCAAACACCTCAATGAACTGAAGCAATGTTGTAAAGAAGAATGGATCAAAACGATGTGAGGGAGTGATAAAATCCAACAGGAAACCATTCCTTGAAGTTATTGCAGCTAAAAGTGGATCTACAAACTATTGAATCGGTGGACTTAGTATTTCCCACATGTTTTTTCCTTTTTGGCTTCATTTTTGTTAAATAAATATTTACAGACACACACACTTTTAACTTCTTAACATGACTGCAGTGTATCTAAAATGTTGCAAGCTGAATGTTATTTCATTACAGTGAATAACATGCTTTCACAATGTTTTTGACATCAGTCTAATCAATTTAGTTTATAGTCAAATACCATCTGTCAAAATGTCCATGATGCTCCAGTGTAGCAGCTTTTTCCCAGGGGTAACCAGTTTGCTTCTGGATGAGCTACCGTAGATAGATACATGCAAAAGGACAACACGTTTCAGTTCAGAGAACCTGTAGTAGAGCTCTATATATAGCACTTGCCAATATTTCCACCAGATCTCGATATTGGATATTGTATGCAGTTCAAATCAGTTTTGGGTTATTTAAAATCCACTTTATGATTTTTTTTTTGTATGGCTAACAGGGGTTGGAACATTTTATAAAATGAAAACCTTTGTGCTTTAGTGCAGTGTTTCTGTGTGTGTGTGTGTGTGTGTGTGTGTGTGTTTTGTTTATATGATTGATTGATTTAGCTTTGTTCAGGTATACATGTTAACCAGCGGAGTGTGGTTATTATTATAAACAGCATTAAAAAATTTAGTCAAGGAAAAGTTTGTTCACTCTCACATTAATCGTCTATACCGTTTTCGTTTATATACAGGGTCCTGGGGGTCCTGGAGCTTCTCCCAGGAGATTTGGGGCGCAAGGCGGGGTGCATCCTGGCTGAAGTGTCAATCCATCACAGGGCACACACATGTACACCAGGGTTTGACATTGGCAACCACCAACCCGCCAAATGCGGGTATAATTCGACTGTGGCGGGTAATAACTTTAGTCTCACTAGCCACTTTGGCGGGTAGTTTATTCTTTGGTATGACAATATATTTTTGTTGTTGTTTTCTCTAAAGGCATCTGATATAATAAACGCATTGCAACGTAATATTACGCGCATAAAACGCGCATGAATGTAATGACATTTAATATCTCTCTCTACACATGTTCACACATGCACTGCGCACGCACACACACATACTACTGATGGGTCGTTCATGAACGATTCGTTCTTTTTGAACGAATCTTTAACATTACTCAGATGAACGAGTCGTCTCAAAGAGTGATTTGTTCATTTTCTATTCGGCGCGCATGCGCAAAGCATCGCAAAACCTCCGTATATTATATACAGGAAACAGTATTGAATGATTCTCAGCAATACCATAGATATATATCCATGAGCAATACGTTTTCAAGTCTCGAGTCGTTTGTTCTTTTTTCACGTGACTCCCATAGACGCTATGCGGTGCAATAGATTCAAAAGAACGAACGACTCAGAGAAGATACTGTATAAGAGGTGAGCTGCACATTGTGTTTATTATAATATGTCCTTAGTTACATTGTAATATTTTCATAACTGGAACTATAGCCAAAAACTGTGTATGTAGACGTATTGGGGGTATTTTTATTGAAAACGCAACATTTTAATTTATTTCTGATCAAATGAAAGAAATGACTCAAAAAATGATTCGTTCATTTTGATGAACAAGATTCAAAGAACCCAGTCATTAAAATGATTCGAACTTCCCATCACTAACACACACACACTTTTACTTCCTGTTTGGTGTGTGTGTGTATCATTTCCTTAAAGGGCTATTGCTTCTCAACAGGATGAGAATGTTTGCCCCTTTCGCATGGGTTATTTACTGATTATATATATAAAAAAAATCACTATTAAAATCTATTTAGATTTCTTGTTGAATGATAGAAAATTCATCAATTGATTGAATTACCTCACACTATAAAGAGTCAGCACTACAAGATAGACTAGAGTCCATTGTCCTAATTCAGAAATCTGATATAACACATAATGAATAATAATACCTGATAATAGTACACATAATAACACACTAAAATGATAAATGTTCTGAGTTGCTGTATTTTTAATATCAGAATGAGTTCAGTTGTACTGAATCTGTTATTTTTCAGTTTCATGTGGTAAGAGGCTTGAATTTAAGTTCAATAAGCAGAATATACTGTTCATGTTTGTATGTTTTTATATTGGGATCTTAACAGTACTGAACACTTGACTACTACTATAGTGATACAGTGTATGCTGTCATTTATAAGTAAATCTAGATCTAACAAACATTAACGTATCATGGTGAAGAAAAAAATGCGATTTTCTGGTAACAAAATTGTGGCTAGTAAAAAGGCTGAATGGCGAGTGACTCCGGAAATCCACTAGCCACATTGGCCAGTGAGCAAAAAAAATTATGTCAAATCCTGGTTCACACAAACTGCAAATAAAGGTTAAATATATAAATATATTTAAATATATTTATACTGTATATAAATGCATTATATACAGTATTTGAATAAGTTATCCTTATCTCAAATACAAATAATTGTTTTAAATGTTCGCTTATTGCTTTCAGGATTAAATACCAGTTAACATCACTGGTAACTTAATAATACTTAATAGTAATTTATTTAAATAGGTAATGTGTTTAATAGTGATTATTCTAATCGTGGCCATACCCTGGAGCAAAGGCTTAAGCAATGTTTATCAATTGCTTTTACTCTGAATTTCTCCTTTAAACCATGGCGGATTGTCGCCCTCCCATCTGCCGCGTAATTCTGACTGATGGCGGGTTTTAATGCGGCAGCTGGAGATCATGATGACGAGACGCGACATTTCGGCGCCCTCCGTCAGTCACTCACTCTCATCACCGACTCGTCACTCACAAACACTTTGTGTGTGTGTGTGTGTGTGTGTCAGCGCGGTGCAGGGACAGTTCACTTCACTTCAGCTCAGCTCGCGTACTCACGGCGCCCCGGGTCGCGCGCGCGGCGACGTGATAGCATCGGGCGCGCGGCGAAGTGGCGCGCGTGTCATTTTAACTGACACACGCGCTCGTCCGTCTATCCGCGCGCTGCTCGAGCGCAAATGCGAGGACACGACAACAAGACAGCGAGCGCGCGCGTGCGCGGGGGAAATAATAAACTCGTCTGATCTGATCCGTGCGCTCGGGGTCAGAGTACACGAGTAACGCGGAGAGGAACGAATGAGCAATCGCGTTGTTTACTTGTTTTCTCCCGCGCCTGAGTTACATTCTGTGCCGCAAATCAGATGAAAAACAAAGGCATCCTTTATGTATGTATTTTATCGGTTATGACTCTAGATGCTAAAGGCAATGTATTCTACAATCACTGATTTAAGAAAATGGCATTTTGCTGGCAATTATCCATAAATGTAATTATGCAATTAACCAATCGGAATGAAGGAAATGTGATTTCACGGGCTTTGACCAGGACATGGTTGTTGGACTAGTTTGAAATATTTCAAAAACAGCTGATCTTACACACCATTCCTATCAGTCTTGGACAGAAATCTAAAGCATGAAAAAATATAATTGCCTGGTCTGAACAATTTCAGTTTCCGCTGCAACATGTGGATGGTAGGGCCAGATTTTTGTTTTTTGTTTTTTGCATCTACTGCATGAATCCTTGGATACACACTTCCTTAGGTCTGATCATTCCGGGCTTAAGGGACAAATATGTTAAGCTTTGTCCCAAATATTGCACACTAAAATTAATGCAATTTAAAAACAGATAAGAAACAGTAATTGACAAGTTTCAGTCTGGAAAGGGTCACAATGTCATGGGGAAAAAAACTAGGAAAAGAGGTTTCCCAGGTCTAACAAAAATGCTCCAAGAGCACACTCATAAAAGAACACAAAATAACATCTAAAGAATTGCAGGCCTCACTTGGCTCAGTTAAGGTCAATGTTCACGTTTCAACAATAAGAAAGAGACTGGGCAAAAATTCAAGGGAGCGTTCCAAGGCAAAAACCACTGCTGATCAAAAAGAACACAAAAGCTCATCTCATATTTGGCAAAAGCATTTTGATTATCCTGAAGCCTATCCCAGGAGGCTTAGGGCACGAGGCAGGGTACACCCTGGACAAGGTGCCAGTACATCACAGTATATGGTTCTATTTGTCATTAAATTAACTCAGATATTATATAGCCTTGTGGCAATAAGTTCGTCAAATTTATTTGTAGAATTAAAAAAAAAAAAAAACATTTAAATTTGTGTAAATAATTTTTTTCCCCCTGAACCATACATCTAATGGGTTGCAGGCACTACTTTCCACTCTTGTCAGCTATCATTTTTGCTCCCTTTGTGGGTTGTGCCAAGGTAGAACAATCTGCCACTCTTTTATCCTTTTAGGAGTAAGTGGCCCGTTACATGCGCTCCTGATGTGAAATAATTCTTGTGCTCTTTTAAAAACACAGACAACATTGACAGAAAGCTGCTGACGGATGCTGATGCTTTCAATACTTCAGAGGCTGGTGATGAATTACTGCAGACAAACAGTGCTGAGCATGCAAATATGTCCAGCCACAGTCTGATTTCACAGCTGGGAGAGGAGGATGCGTTCACATCACAAACCATCTCACACAGCTTCGCTCTGTTTCCTTTCGCACCGCATTGTTAATTATGTGTAGGATATTGCATATACGCTACGTTTTTTAAGATCTGTTTTCTATAATTGTTGATCTGAAACTGATTTAAATATCAATAATTTTTTAGATCCTGACTGCCATTAAATTACTGCAAATAATACTAAATTTACTTCATCATATAAAATTTAAGAGGCATGGTGGCTAGTACTGTAGCCTTGCACCTCCAGGGTAGAGGGTTCAACTCCCACCTTCGGTCTCTGTGCGTATAGAGTTTGCATGTGCTTGGTGGGTTTCATCCGGGTACTTCGGTTTCCTCTCACAGTTCAAAGACAGGCAGATTAGGCTAACTGCCGTTCCCAAATTGCACATACTGTAATGTCTGTGTAATTTGCACTGTGATGGGTTACCCAATCAAAAAAAAAATATATATATATATATATTGTACAGTATAAAGCTGCTTTGCATGACAATTGTTTATTGTGACTATTTAACAGGATAAGTAATATAGAATATGAATGAATGAACGAATATGTAGATTTATTATGTATTTAATAGGGCTATATACAGTATACTTTACTGCATAATCCTGGGTGGTACATAATTCTCTGTATGCTATATTTACCTGTGCATACTTTATATAAAATTATAGGACTTTCATTTCATATTCAAGGAATTATCTATCTGATGAGACTGGGTTTCACTAGTGGATGTCTACTTGTGATTTCATCCTTTCAGGATTATGCAGTTGTGTTTATTGTCTTTGGACAATGATTAACTAATATGTATTTGCACTTCAAAAAGTGTCATCGCAATAACAGGAAAATGAGATAAGAAATCAAAGCTTTCATGATTTGAGTACATCTGAGTAATGCAAATAGTATTTTGTTTTGGGATAGTTTACAGTATAAGAGATTCTTTATATTAAAATCTACATTTCTGTTACTTTTAGTTCTTCTCATCATAGCAACTAAGGGGTGGAGAGTGTGAATAAATGACGAACCCTACCCTCTCATGTCTGTCTCTCCGACCCTCATAATTTCTTTTGTTTTGCAAAATTACAAAATGTCAAGGATATCTGTTGATGGCTTTTTGCAGAGTCATAAATCAAGTCACAAATCAAACTAAATTACCCCATCAGGAGAGACAGTTAATTGCAAAAATGCATTTATGTCATATGTGATGGATAAGCTGAGAAAATATCCTCTAAATCATGGAACATACACCTTTCACTAGTACAACAACAAACAAATAACACTGAGCCCTTGTCACCCAGTCTAAACTCTTAAGACAGGCAGTGGACCAGATTGATCTGCAGTTTTAGATTATGATTTAGAAAGCACTTTACTTGTCACATCAAATTAAAAAATCCTTTCAATGCAGAATCATTCACACACTTTAGGGAAAGAGGGACTTATTCATTCACTCACTCACTCACACACACACACACACACACACACACACACACACACACACACACACACACACACACACACACACACACTCACATATCCCTTCAATCTCTTGGCCAGAAGCCAACACTGAGTGCACAGGGTGGATCTACCTGTAGACAAGGCTGATGTGTCTTGGGCGTCATGTCTCCTGTCAAAGCGAGAGTTGAGAGACAGTGATGGCAGGCCTGGTAAAGCCCCAGTGAGCAGGAGAGGTCATCCTTCAGCCCACAGACAGACTGAGAGACAGCCACATGGCACACATCTCCCAATGACAGCCTGTCACAGACAGGAGCTCCACCTTACGGCCCTGTCACCCCCTCACCTGACAGAGCTCAACTCAACATAGGGCCTAACTGAGCATAATCTCACGTCACTGTCAAAACAAAGCTGGTGAAAGGTGAAGGATTTGCATTTTTACTGTATGCCCCATCTGCACATTTATATTTAAAGACTAAGATTTAATTATATCTGAAGACCTATTAAAGACCATGCTTTGACTCCTATCCACAAAAAAAACCTTTTTGCCATGCTTTATGTAGCGATTCCAGTTCATATACTTTATGCTATAAAAATAAGCATGTGTCATGTCTTCCGTAATACTTGGAAACACATGCCCTTGTCTTAATAACATCATCAGTATGGGAAGGTAAGGATTACATCAGTGCCTCAAGTTTCTCATCCTCTCAGATTTAGCCAACTATTAAATCTGGGTGCAGAATTCAACTGAAGTTCATGCATGCCTCCTACTGTTTGAAATAATGCTACTAGTTTATCCCATTGTTCATAGATGCATTTAACTATTTATCATGAACCAAATTAAAAAATTCCTTTAACAAATGTGTTTTTACTATACATTTGCCACTATATGACTTCTTCCAACCCATTTTACACAACACTGCCACCGCTGATTCTGCGACTGATGTGTTGTGCACACACCTCAGAGTCTGGCCAATCACAGTTGGACAATCCCGCTGTCCAATTGTGCAACCTGACAATGTACAATAAGACCCTGCTGATGAGCTGGTATTCACCATATAATAAATATTAAACACTGGGCCTTCTTAGGCAGAAAAAAACATCCTGGGTAGGATGCTATTAAGAAGGTAAAAGTTATTATGTTTTATAACTGTGTATGTACTGTATGTATGCATGCATGTGCCTCACCTTAAATTTAGAACACATTTATTTACAAGAAGATGCAACTTAGCATGTCCAAGCCACATATTGTACGTATCATGTAGAAATAAACATGATGCACAGGCACATGATGCACAAATATGGTACATACACATAAACACAAATATGACAACACAGACATGGCCAGAAAATTAAATACAAAGAGAGACCTGAGTTTAGAGCTGAATTTGAGACAATAGAGCTGTAAGATGACAAAATTATTTGATGTCCAGCCTATATAGCAATTATATAATAATAATAATAATAATAATAATTACATGTAAAGATGCCGAACTAAAGGTTAGGTTTAGGTTAAGGTAAGGATTTAAAAAAAAATTATTATTACGTTTGTACTAATAATAATTACTAATCTTTTGTAAAAGAAAAATTAACAAAATGTTACTGTATTGCTCTCTTTTACTCTCAATTTATAAGACTTAATACATTTGTAAAGAAAGAAAACACCAAAACATATTCAGCATTATCAGTGTTTGTCACCCTGATGTTTACACTCAGCCAAATACCATTTCCTAAGCTGCATAATAAATCTTTATGGATATTACACTATTACAGCACATCTCATTTTAGCCCTATTTTCAAGCACTTCACTTGACATTCACTTGTAACAGATTTGTGAAACTTCTAACTCATGTCAGTGAAGGTGAGCCATGTTACTTAGATGTGCTGCAACAGCATGATATTATGGAGCTTGACAACAGACTCAAGGAAAAGGTCATCTGCTTGTCACAGATCAAACTATATGACCGGACCGCTCAAAACATGGCCTGGTTAAGGGCAGGAGGAGACCAAATGGAGTGTTCAGATCACTGATGGACATGTAGCTCAAACACAACCTCTTGTGAACCCTGAGAAAGGTAGGCATCCTGCTGGCAGGTGTCCCTTCTTATTTCAGATGCCAGGTGACAAGCATGAGCTTCAGTGGTGATGGTGATGAGGATGAGGGGGCAGTTCTCTAATGGCACTGTTGTAGGAGACTCAACAGCTTTAACATAGCAATACTACCTAAAAAAGCTACGCGTCGAGTTGAAAAATCATCTCATTTTTATACTGTCTATCCCAGGGAGCTTAGGGCAAGAGGCAGGGTACACCCTGGACAGGGTGCCAATCCATCGCAGGGCACACACACATACACACACTCACACACCCATTCACGCACTACAAAAACGCCAATCAACCTAACCTGCATATCTTTGGACTGTCGGAGGAAACCGGAGTACTTTTCTTTTTATCTCACAGCCTGGTATTTGATTCATTAGTTTAGATTTTTTTTAAGTGGTATGTCGCTATTGTTGTTACCTCACAGTTGAAAAAGCTGATCTTAAGCTCAGATTTATGCAGAGATTCACATTTTCTCCCCATGCCTATGTCTGTGTCTCATAAGTTCATTCGATTCCTCTTAGTGGCTCAAACATCCCTGCAGGTGTAATAGGTATGTAAGCTACACAAAAAAATGCCCATAGATGTGAATTAATTTATTTATGAATGCATGTTTGTGCATGGCACCCTATGATCAACTGGAATCCCATTTCAGGATATATTCCAACCCTGTGTCCAGACAGTAAAGACTGTAAAGCCATTATGATTCTGATCAGGATAAACAGAAAACTCACTGACTCACTCACTCATCGTCTATACCGCTTTATTCTTTATTCAGGGTCGTGGGGGCCTGGAGCCTATCCCAGGAGGCTTAGGGCACAAGGCAGGGTACACCATGGACAGGGTGCCAATCCATCACAGGGCACACACACATACACACACTAACACACTCATTCACACACTATGGGCAATTTGGAAACGCCAATTAGCCTAATCTGCAGGTCTTTTGACTGTGGGAAGAAACTGTAATACTCAGAGGAAACCCACCAAGCACCTGTCGCGTTTCTATGTACATAGTGTTTGCATGTTCTCCACAGCTTGGTGGGTTTCCTCTAGCAACTCCAGTTTCCTCCCACATTCCAAAGACATGCAGATTAGGCTCATTGGTGTTCCCAAATTGCCTCTAGAGTGTGAATGAGGATGTGTATGCCCTGCGATGGATTGGTACCCCATTCACGGTGTACCGTGCCTCGAGCCCTATGTCTTCTGGGAAGCCCCTGCCCCCTTCTACAGAGGATAACGTGGTATAGACGATGAGAAAGTGAGTTATTAATGACACAATGACCAGGAATTTTCTGAATATGTGTAGGTATGCATTATGAAAAATTGACATGGAAATATGCACAATGATGCTGGCACATGTACGTATATGGCATGTCCATGTCGATGTCTTTCGGCTGCTCCTGTCCAGAGGATGACACAGGGGACCGTTCGATCCGCACAACAACTTGGCACAGGTTTTTTACACCGGATGCTCTTCCTGACGCAACCCTCCCAGTTTACCAAGGCTTAGAACCGGCACTGCATCCAGTGGCTGGGGTTTGGGCACTGGCTGGGAATCGATATTCATGCACATACAGTACACGCACATTTTTCTGTATATGTATAGGTATACAATGATTAAAAATGGACATGCAAATGTGCACAATGATGCTGGTGTGCACTCTATGGAGCCAGTGGACATCAGAAAAACTTAATTTCTGATCTCTTTGGCAAGTCAATGTACATTACGTTTAACTTTTCAGTTGCATAATGTGTTGTTATTGGCTTTGCTTATCTGTTACCTCCCCAAACCTCTTAGCTCCTGGCAGCAGTGTGAAAAGTGATATAGGGGGAAAACCAAAAACATTGTCCTCATGCATCAAAAGTGCTGGCCTCACATCTGATATACTTCAGCATCAATTTTGTGCAGAAGGAGAATACTGAGAAATATAACTGACTTAAGTACAAAACCAGAGAAATCCCATTTATATGATGGCTAAAAAAGATAAATAAAAAAAAAATGAAAGACAGAAAGAAAAATTGGTATTGCCCGTAAAGAATGTTGAAAATAAAACGCCCTCGAGTTTGAGTCGGACCGTCAGTGTGTTGTAGTGTATTAAAGAGATCGTATCGAGCATGTCATAACAGAAACGTGGCGTGGGAGGGTCCGACAGCTGCTGGGGGAAAGCGAGCTCGCGGACTTTTGAGTGACGTGATGAGCCCGGAGCGCGCTTTGAGGCGCGTGACTCGTTTCTGCTCGCTTATCGCTTATCACCGGGCGACAAAGAACAAAGAACGGCGGCTCCAAAGCGTCCACCTGCTCCGTGTGCACGTGAAACAGCGCTAGCGTGTAGCCGCGGGTTGAAATAAGTGCCGAGGACCCGGAGACAGAGACCGAGACAGTCCGCCTCTAGAAGTATGGCTAGGAGGAAGCAGCGAGCACCCAGGCGCGTTCCAGGTATGTCCTCTCTGTCCCTCTGTCCCTCTAGTTCGTGTTAGAAGAATTTGATGTTTTTTCCCCTTCGTGGTGTTTTACAGTGTTTGGCTTGTAGCTTTTTTTTGGTACCTTTTCCGTTCCGGGTTTTTAAGCAAATCCATCCATAAACCTGTAATGCCGCAACATGAACACGACACTCATTAGAACACTGTACACTCAGACTTGATCAACTGTAACATTACACAATGAGGCTGTGTATAAAAATGCAGTGATAATAAGAATATAAATAATTCATGTAATCTTTTTTATTAGGCGACTCTTTCGTAAGGATAATTTCAGTGACTTTAGGTTTATTCATTAACCTGCTGACTTTTCCAAGTTGTGCTGTAGTGCTGAACTTCTCCAGAACAACAAAAGCATCCAGATGTCCATCTGCTTTTTTCTACTTTTACAATTATTATTATTATTATTTTTTTTATCCACCACCATCATCATAATTTGGGATAGTTTCATGTGTAATAATTACCAGATGCAAGTTGCATTCACAATAGATGCAACTACTGTATTACTTTACCTTCAATAAAACCTTCGCACCTTCAGGGTCGAGGGTTCGATTCCCACCTTGGGTCTGTCCGCATGGAGTTTGCATCTTCTCCCTGTGCTTGGGGGGGTTCCTCTGGGTACTCCGGTTTCCTCCCACAGTCCAAAGACTAGGCTAGGCTAATTGCCGTTCCAAATTTGCCCGTAGTGTGTGAATGAGAATCGGGCGTCGAGCTGGCAACCTGACAACTTTAAGTAACTGCCACAGAAAGGACAGATCTACCTTCAGGGTGGGGATCTGTCTCCTGATGTGCCGGATGGCACATGGATGGCCCAAAATACCAAAAACACAAACAACCTAGAAAACATGTATTGGTTATTATTATAAAAAGGAGTGTCATTTAATGTAATGAATGAATACTGTTGTAAGGAACTTCACTTCACAGGAGACTTTTATGGATTGAGTGCATGTACAGTACATGGTATGGACTTATATCTTAGTGAGGACCAATTGTTCCCAAACGAATAGGGATATTTGACAGTGTGGACCTTATGGAGACATCTGGCTGTTTATATTCCAGTAAAAACTAAACTAAACTGTTCAAAAGTTTGTTTTCAGTTTGGTTACTAAGGTAAAGATTTAGGTTCAATTGAGTTGGCATTAAAAACTATGTCAGTGGAAGGCCCCCATCAGCATAAGAAGACAGTTTTGTGTATGTATGTGTGTGTGTGAAAGAGAGCAAGAGTGAGTAAGTATGCGCTAGGGCTGGGGGTTGGAGGGTGGAGAGGGATTGGGTGCTTAATGGAGGGCTACGGCTTGCTCCGTTACTCTGGCCTGTCAGAACAGCTTTGTCTCATGTTGGATTTAATTGTTATCCTCGTGACAGCCTCATCCATCAAAGGCTTTAATGGTCAATCAGAGCGGGGCCATGTGAGCGCACTCATTCTTTTCCCATACACTTGTCTGGCCTTTTATTTCAACACACTGTTTCACTGGGATCTGAACAATTTCTAGGTATTAGACTGGTGGTGGAAATGGTTTTGTAAGTATTTTTCTTTAATGTGACCGTATCTTTATTTTTTGTTTAATACTACAGTAGTTTTGCAGGGCCAGAATAAACAGATTTTGAATTGTGGAGTTGAATTTTTGAACATCTAACAATGATGTGTTCTTTTACTTTTACTTTTTCTCCACTCCCTATCATATTTCTCTCTCTCTCTGTCTCTCTCTCTGTCTCTCTCTCTCTCTCTCACACACACACACACACACACACACACACATGAAAAGTCATTTAACCAGCTTCATTAATGCACACCCAATTAGCCGTAAACTTGATGGATTGCTGACAGCAGTAATGATCGGCGATGACGAGCCGTGTGCCCTGTCACCGAGTCAAATTAGGTTTCTGGTGCTTTGATGTAATCAAGTAGATATTAGCTGCTACTGCTGGCCTTAACTATTGCTTTAACCTAATTTAAAATTTCAGGTGAAAGATGAGCTTTGTTACATGTTTTGAATGCAGCTGCCACAAACTGTTAGGATGAAATTAATACCTGAAATCGTTTTCATGCAAATAGTTCTTTCTGTGGTTTGTATTCATTTTTGGCCACCGTATCCATTACATCCATTAAGGTTTTTGCTCCTCTCTAGATGTTGTTTTAGACACTGAGAATATCTACACTTTGATCTAAAGGTTGATGGACTCGTTAGTGAGAGGTTTTGATATGTTACAGAGGAGTTTCACCAAAATATGTCTTGGAAATCGCAGTTAAGTTGTTAGAGATCTGGGCTGGTTTCTAGCCCTTGCTTACTGTCTCTGTGAGGAGGAAGTTCAATGGCTGAGAAATGTGGAGGAGATTATTCAGGCTGATATGTGAGTCTGCATGTGATGATGGAGATGATAAAAGGGAGGGACGCACAAAGGCCCATGATTTTGCAGTTAAAAAAATAAAGTATAAACTATTTTGGCAATCAGTCATCATGCCGCTGGAGTCTGAGTAGTTTACAACACAGCTATGTGTAATGTATCCAAGGCAAGATTTAAAAGTTCAAGCACTAAAACGTATGTGAACAGTATGAGTGTGTCTGCAGTGGAATTTGTTACAAGTATAGCACTGTACACTTTCCAGGCACTTTTCTCTATTACTGGATCTTTTGCACCTTTACTGTGTACTTAACTTAAAAATCAGTTGAGACCTAAGATGGGTTGGCACCATGTCCAGGGTGTACCCCACCTCGTGCCCTAAGATTCCTGGGATAGGCCTGTACAAATGATAAGTGGTATATAAGATGAGAAGATGATCGTTTGAGACACATACAGTAACAGAAGCTTACCTACCACTTTTATACCTTCACTTTTCTCAATTCCTCAGTAATAAGGAAAGTAAAGTTTATGTCCCATTTTTATTGAGAGTAAACCTTTATCCTTTATATAATTGACTTTGAATGAAAAAGTGCAGATGATTGTGTTCTTAGACATAACATAAATTTTCCACAGTTGCAGTCCCACAATGTCGAATGATCTACAACATCTGTTCTTCATACTGCATTCATAATGAACTTCCATTATGGTGTGGCTTACCATAATGATTGACATACGCCTTTTAAGCTTCATGACACAAGGGTGAGGCCTGCCAGAAAGGCCATGAGCTATGGGAAGGTAATCGAGAGTTCTCCTCCTCCTCACCTTCCTGTTTATATTCTCAGTATTTCCCCATGTTCAACTTATATTATATATTGTGATTATTTTAGACATCCATTCCCATGGATTTTCTACTATGGAAATACATCTACGTAGCAATGAATTCCCACTCCTAATTCTGAAACCAAATCCGCAGCAAAGCTACACACGTTTATTGTCTGAACATGTGAGCTTCATCTCTGTGGCAGCTCCGCAAGATTGACGTCTCCTCCCTGGGATGACAATGGAGACATCAATCTTCTTTTTGGGGAAGAGGAATGCGCCTCCTTTTTCCAGGGAGGTGCTTTTTCATGTAAGCTCCATTTTGGGAAAGTGACTCAACGTATCCCTTAGGGGTCCAGAAACCCAAACCCTGGTGGAGAGGATCAGCATCATGCCGAAACGTCTATTACCTTCTCAACAGAGTTGTTAATCACGCCACCACTCTATTTTTGACACTTTGACACTTGTCATCTATCACACACACTTTCCAAAGACACAAGGTGGATGGGAGGAAAAGTACTGTGCCGATGGGACACAAGAAGACATTTTGGAATAAAGACAAAGAGAAAGTGGATGGGCAGCATTGAGGTCGTTAAACGGGATATGAAATGATGCCAAGTGGTGTTTAGGGTGAGATTTGACTGTGAAAAATGAGATAGTCATGCTGCCGAGAGACTCAGGAGGCCTACATAAGGAAGCGGGGTCCCAAGTAATTGTATGTAGAGATGTATTACATGTTGAAAGAATGATAGAGCAAGTGTGTTCTAAATTTAAGGTCAGGCACATGAAAATATACACACACAGTTGTTCAGATGAGTTTTTAAGCCTGGGCTATGAAACATAATAAATTTTACTGTATTATTGTATGTATAGTGTATATTTTCTCATGAGATGTTTCCTCTCTCTCTCTCTCTCTCATTTTCTCTCTCTCTAACTCTCTCTGTGTTTGTGTGTGTGTGAAGGTGCATACATGCTGCAATAAGCATTTGTTTTTTGCCTGTGCATTCCAGTCTCAGCTCAGAGTGACATGCATCACTCAAGCTTGGCTGGCCTCAGTATGAACCCTATGTGCTCTCCCACAGCTCAGTGATAGATGCTGCTCTAAGGAAAGAGATTAATGAGAGGTAGGAGGTTTGCAGGGTTATTCATCACAGTGAATATTATTTAGACAGGCCATGTAAGCCTGTAACCTGAGAGTTCAAGAGACAGAGACAGCCTTAGATGTGTGCTCTATGATGAATGGTGGTGCTTTCTATCAGTTTGTTACTACACCCCAGTTGTTTTGTGGTCCATCACTGGAGGAGTCATGGACAGTGATCAGCCATAACATTAACAACAAAACATTAACACATTGACATTGATTATCAATTACATACACAAGTAAACTGTTGACAGGATCATGGGCACCCAACGCTCATTTATGTCTTTGTAGAGCAAAGACTAGCCAGTCTGGTCCGATCCCACAGAAAAGCCAATGTCACATTAACTATTTTAATAAATGCTGTAAGTCAATGTTGTCCAGAAAGGCACCAGAACACCCAGGGCATTACAGCTTGCTGTGCACAGGGCCTGGCAGGCAAGAGGCAAAGGCTTTAAATACAGCCTCCAAACTCCCAAACAAAGATCCCAATCCAATTGAGCACCCAGGGCATGCACGAAACAAACAAGTACGATACATCCATCTCCTTTGTTGCTTTACCATCATCTAGCAGCTGCTGGCTTTGACTCATACAGAATCGCTGCCAGTCACTCTTGGCAGCTGAGGCACATCAGACACACCACTGTCAAGGGGAACAGAGAATCAAAGGCATGTAGAGTGATATTTAGAGAGAGAGATATGTCCACTGAAAATGCATTTTGCCTACCTTGCCCTGTTTATGCTTAAGTTAAAGTGTCCTCTACTGAAAATAATGGATGTTAAAAAGGAGATTAGATGCCTGTATTAATACATACAGTACGTTGACTGTCCACTTTATTAAGTATACCTGCTCATCATACAATAAGACAATAATATGGCAGTGGTGTAATGTATAACATTGTGCAAAACAGTCCCTTAAGGATAGTTTAATAGTGGAAAAACAAAGCAAGTCGAAAAAAGAGAAAACAGCCAACAGCAGTAGTGTGGGTGGAAGCACCTTGTTGATGAGACAGGTCAGAGGACAATGGCCAGATTGGTTTGCTCTGACAGGAAGGCTTTGATAACCTAACACAAGCACTCTTTATAACCATTGTGAGCACAAAAGTATCTCAGAACACATCACACTTCAAACCTTAAGGTGGATGAGTTACAACAACAGACTACATCATGTACAAGAACCCGAGGCTACAGTGCATCACAAAAATTAAAAACTTGATTGGCAGATTAGAAAATTGGATATAGGTCAGTGCATTTGCTGATACTTTCTTTCTTCGATTGTGTTTAAATTTAGATCGAGGCCTTTTCAGAGAATAGTAGACCACTTTGGTGCACAGCACCATGATGCATAGTGATGGATAGTTATGATGTTTTACATGTGAAAAAGAGACACAGCTTGAAGTCTTGAATGCCTCAAGTGATAATACAAAAGAGAGTTCTTACTGGTGTGATATTTTGTTTGGATAAATGCCTGAATTAGCACTGCCTTGGGGATGAACGTTTTATCCATCTCAATCACAAATACCGATGTTTCGAACTTGTCGCATGCTCTCTACCTCAAAACATTGCGTTGTCTTTAGCAAATAAATCTTGGTTTTGGATATCACTAAAATAATTCAGCTGTCCCGTTATCAATCATTGTGTCTTTAGAAAAAGAAAAAAAAAAGACTGACTCTGAAGCAGATAAATGCTGAAGCAGGAATATTTTATTTGTGTTACATTTTTAGAATTTCAGAAAGGCCCAAATTAATTTTTAATGTTTGTTTTTGCTGCTTTCACAAATGGTGACCTAAAACCAAGCACATAGAGACACTAACAGTTCATCAATCAAAAAACTAAACAAAAAAAAAAAAAAACAATGGCTGGAAATTCCTCCTTTCCCCCAAGAGGTTGGTGCACACATCACGTTTTATTAACTAAATAAATTACAATGGTTGTCAGTCAAGTCTGAGAGCATAATTGATTATGATAGTTGCCTCTTGAGATGGATAACAATTCAATCATTCTTATTTTTTGTTATGAAGTTAAGTTTTATAATCAACCGCATTAATTTGTCTTTGCTCATGCATGAAAATTGAGTTTTACTTTGTACTTTAGCAAATCTTTGAAAAAAAAAGCGTTCCAAAAAAAACTAACAAAAAAAACAGTGGCATTAGACTAACAAAATGGCAATTTTGCTTATTTGATCCCACTGTGTGTCACCATAATTGTCTCTGTGATATGAGTGGGCAGGAAAATGATCATGTCATTGTATTTACACCTGGTTCATTCTTTTTTACGAGGAGTTTCAGAATCCATGCCAAACCAGGCAGTTCAAATGACGTCTTTTGATCAAGGCTGCCAGGAATGATCAGAGGAGATTGGCAGGTAATGGATACCTAGTGACAATCCAAATCTAAAGGGGAATAAGAGTGGCCTGCACCTGCCAATTATCCTTTAAAGCTCCAATCCTACACGCATCCTGGCTGACATCTAGCGAGAGGCTAAATGAGAGAAGCACAGTCTCTGAAGATTGTGTATTATCAGTTGAAATGAGAGCTATTTGTGCTTTCACACCGGCTGTCCTGTTAGATCTTGTGTGTACAATCAAAGCAACAGAAAAAAGTAGCTGAGAGTGATTATCTGTGCGCTGTGGTGCATTGGAATTGAGTTTAAATTAGAAATAAAATATGAGGCAGGTCTAACACCTTCCATTAAAAACAGTTTGACAGGAACAACTTCACCTCAACGAGAACGAATAAATGGGAACAGAGAAGGGCAAATTTGGTGTGGCTTTCTTTGTTCCACTTACAGCACCAGAAACACAATGTCAAACTAGTAAGGGACACACTGTCACGGAAGGAAATAGTCACACCTAAGATTGGTAGATGGGTGAAGCTGGGAGCCAGAGGGGTGACCATTGTCCTCTTTTCCATTTTTCCCTTCTCAGTTCTTTCTTGCAGCATATCTCACATGTGTACATGAATGTTACAACATGAAAATAGGGCCCTGCAGACTAAATACGCATAGCTGTCTCCATTCAACACAAAAAGACATGTATACTCCCTAAAAACAAACGGGTGTATTGGAATGAGCTACAGTATGACAAATATAATATTTTTGTGTTTGCGTAAGCAGGCTTTTGGTTTAGGCTTGCACTTTGGTACAGTTTGTAGAAAATGATCCACCCTCTGTAACACTTTGTTGAAAAGACCTTGTAGACTCCCAAGATACTGTATGCTTATCACACCAGAGACGGGCTTCTTCGTTGATCGGTAGACAGTTTTCTATAAATGCTCAATAATTTATCAGAAGGCACTTAAATAGTTCAGCTAACAAATGACTGGAAAAATCGTTTGAAAATGAAATATTATATCCTGGCAGCATTATACTTGTATCTGGCTAAGTAGTTGAAAGATATCAAATGAAATAGCCAAGAAGGCTTTTTTTAGACTGGTTGAATTTTCTCAAGACTTATAAGTGTATAGTATTATGTGTTTAGTATGTAGCGAGCTTATAAAGCAGTTTATAGTTTAAATTAATTTCTCATTCATAATAACGATACAGATAGTTTAAACAAAAAAATAATAATAAGGAAAAAGCAGGTACCAAGTGTTAAACAATTTCTTTGTGGCTTTGCAGTCTGACAAACCATGTACAGTAAATGGTTTCTTTAGGCCAACTGAAAGTTCATGAACTCATAAACCTGTCATATCTTGTTGGACACATCATATTACTTCTGTATTATATATGCCCTTTAGTAATGATGACTTAATGCCAGTATTTTGACATATATGATGTTGTTTTTACCTTTTTAGTTTATGATTCAGAGGATGTCGAAGAACCTGGCAGGCAAAACGAGGACTTCAAAAAAGACTCAACAGCCACGTCTAAACGTCTGAGTAACAACGACTTCAGGAAGGAATATGTCTTCCAAAAATCAAAGGATGAACACTGCTCCACTACTGCTGAGTTTTCCGAGACTGACAGTGAATTACACATTAATGAGTCAAATGAACCTATGTTAGATGTTGAAAGCAGCTCAATTAATATTAAAGACAAACCAATGAAAGTCTGTCTTAATGAGGGATCTGAGAAATCAGTGTGTGGTTCAGATAGTCTGGAACAGATAAAAGCCATTTATAATGGTTTTCTCTCTAACTCCTTTTGGTCTTCACCGGGTCTTAATCCTTCTCAGTCATGTACAGAGAAAAGATCTGAGGCTGGCAGTAGCAGCAGCAGCAGCAGCAGCAGCAGTCCTGGGGGTAATTGCTATGACTGGCACCAGTCTGCAGTTGCAAAGACCTTGCAGCAGGTCTCTGAAAAACAGCTTCACCCACAAAGTGAAACAAATCTTTTTAGCACAGTTCAGCTTTACAGACAAAGTGCAAGGATGTATAGGTCCATCTTCAGTGGTGCAAGCAAGTTTCATTGCAAAAGCTGTAGCGCGTCTTATGACACGCTGGTTGATCTTACAGTTCACATGAACGATACAGGCCACTACCGAGATGACAACCATGAGAAGGCTGACAAAGGTGCCAAGAGCTGGTCCAAGCCACGTAAACGCTCTTTAATGGAACTGGAGGGTAAGGAGGATGCCCAGAAGGTATTACGGTGCATGTATTGTGGTCACTCTTTTGAATCTTTGCAAGACCTCAGTGTTCACATGATCAAGACAAAACACTACCAAAAAGTGCCTCTGAAGGAACCTGGAACCTCAATTGCTGCTGCTAAAGTAATCCCATCGTTCAGAAAGAGAGTACCAGTGGATTTGGATATAGCTAAACTCAGTGCCACACATCAGAAAGCAGGGAGTCCGGTAAATGTTAATCTTCCCAAGGGTTCTGATATTAACAAAAAACAGAGTCTCACAGATGATGATTGTGTAAGCAACAATGCACAGATTAAGTCACAGATTTTGAGGTGTATGGAGTGTGGACAATCATTTGAGTGTTTGCAGCAGTTAAGTGATCACATTATGCTAACAGGGCATTTTGTTAAAGCCAGGCAGTATCTACAAAAAATGGACAAGTGCATTTCTGAACAAATATCCTTGCCTGAGAAAATTATGATGAAAAATGAGAAGACCCCAATACAGAAAGTTTCCTCCACATCGTCACAAAATGGGACCACTGAATTGCCACATACCACTACTCCTCTGAAAAAATCAGAAATGGAAAGACAGATATTTCCAAAACAAATGCATTGTAAAGAACCAGGAAATGACAACGCAGCAGAGGAGAGATACAGTGTTTCTTCAAAGTTTGATTATCTTACTGAGGAGGACTTGAAGGAGAGTCCAAAAATTAACCTGGATATCCTCAAGTCACTGGAGACCACTGTTACTTCTGCCATTAACAAAGCACAGAAGGGCACTCCCAGCTGGGGAGGATACCAGAGCATCCATGCAGCTTATCAGTTGCAAAATAACATAAAGCCTTCTGTCTACAACTCCTCCATACAGCAACTGGTGCATAGTTTGGAAGTTCCATGCTCAGACAAAACTGAAGTTTCCCCCAGTTGTCAACATAGAGCTACTTCGCCCAAAGTAAACCTGCATGCGATGGAGGAGTTGGTGAAGAAAGTAACACAGAATGTTGCTGAGGAAACCAGAAAGACCAAACATGAACAGGTTCCCTTAGCAAAGCAGTTTACACCCTCCTTCACTCTAAGCGCAGACAGGAAATCAGCATCCAGTTCTCCTACAGTAGAGGGACATGAAACACTAAAGAACAAAGATAACAAGATTACTGCCTCTGAGAATAACGCGAGTCGGAGGGATTCAAAAAAATTTAATGAAAGCTTCACAAGCTCTGTCGACAACGCAGTAATAACTGTTCACCCAGAGACAAAACAACCATTTGTTAGTCCTTTAAATGCCCTTCAGTCAGTCATGAATCTTCATTTAGGTAAAGCGGCCAATCCTGTGGATCCAGTTCAGGATCCTATGAGTATGCTTCTAAAGATGAGCAACAGCATGGCAGAGCAGGCTTCAGTGGCGTCAGTTCCAACATCAACCTCCAAAGCAGAATCATTACATCCAGATGTATACCAAATTGACAAAGACCAACCAATAGATTTATCAAAGGGCAAAAGGAACCACTGTTTAGTTACCGCTTCTCTCCCAGGGAAAGTGTTAAGCTCTCTTCCTGCTATGACTAAGACTGATTTAACTGATACAATAAGGTGCACTTCAGCCAGCCCAGTGCATGAGAGTGCGCTCTCAGACATATCAGACATGTTACGCAATTTATCAGGCACTCATATCTTAAAGTCGCAGACTCCTTCCCATAAAGCAGAGAGATCAGGTATTGAAGATTCTCACATACCAAATGCAGGAGACGATGCATCAAATGTGGTGCACAAACGCAAGGGTAGGCATTCACACTGGAATCCTCAACACTTGCTAATTCTTCAAGCCCAGTTCACATCTTGCCTCAGGAAGACCCCTGATGGGAAGTACGTTGTCTCAGACCTGACTCCTCAAGAAAGGACGGTTATCTCACATATTACAGGTCTTTCCATGACAACTATCAGCCACTGGCTAGCCAATGTGAAATACCAGCTGAGACGTACAGGCAGAACCAAATTTCTGAAAAACGTCGACTCCGGTCACCCTGTATTCTTCTGTAGTGAATGTGCCACACAAATCCAAACGCGTTCAACATACATCTGTCATCTTGAGTCACATCTCGGTTTTAAGTTACAGGACATGGCTAAATTCTCTTGTAAAAACCCCAACAAGACAAGTGCAAAGCATTCAAAGAACATATTGGAAAAAACTGTCCTGTCATTCCTCTGATTTTTGGATCGGGCCAAAGCAGCTGTACAGAGTTTAAATGTTGTGGTATTAGTCTTAAATTGTCCAGATCAACAGCTCATGTTGCATTTCATGCATTTCATTTAAGATCAGGAATGTTTATACAAAGAAAAATGTAATATTATCTGTTTATTTGTTGTACAGGATGTGAATTGTATGTTGATAAAAATGCAAGAGTTTATTATCACACTATACAGTATATATATATATGTGTTACATAAATAAAATTAGTCTGGTAGGAGTACCTCACAGGATTTTTTTTTATGATTATCACACACTTCTAACAGATTATGTAGAAAAAATATATATACATGTTGTTGTTTTTTTCGATTTTCTTCTAAATAATCAGTAGTTTTCTTGACATTCATGTGACAATTTATACATTTTTACATGGCTACGTTAACAGTTTTCATAAATGCAATTAATCATATTAATTATTTATTTATTCATATTTTTTCTGCTGTCTAAATCTAATCATGTTTGTTTCTACATATAAATCTGCATTATTTTCATAAGGTTTGTACAGCGCTTTACTTAAAAAATTTTTTTTTAAATAAAACACACAGAGCCATTGCTTATAAAATGACTAAAATATGAACAGAGGAAATTTACTTACAGCATACATCATGCTGCTTATTATATACAATATACAGATATTGTAAACATTGCAGGCTATTATAAACTTACTTTTAGTAATTTATTTTGTAGACAATGTGATTTGAATAACATTCATAAAGAAAATATCCACTGGCATGTTTTTTTGACATAGCAGTGGATAATAATGTAGAATATAAAACTAGTAAAGTAAAATATCTAAATCATTATTTTGCTTTTTATGAAGCTATTTCTGATAAAATGTATTTCACATATCTACAAAAATCTTACTTTTCACCTTAACAATATTATTTAGTATAGGTATTTCTCTATGGTGAATTCTGCTAATATCTTCTCAGTCTGCATAAAAACACCCACTATGGAATCATTACCATCATCTGATCATGGTCTAAGGTGTTTTTTGCAAATTATTTTAAACAATGTGCTATTTTTTAATGATCTGCAAAGTATTGACCATGAACAGGATTCAATCCTTTCTAAATAATGCAACTTGACAAATAGTGTCACTTAATTTGCGTACCCTTTTCCTTTTTTTCTTGCTTTGTTCTAATCCCTGTGATGCAAATAGAGAGATAAAATGAGAAAGAAGTGCCCTCTGTCTATGTGTTTCTGTCACCACTTTGATGAATATCATCTAAATTGCTTTGTATATTTGAGAGGTTTGGATGTCAATCTAATTTGAGAGCGCATGTTGACGACAACGGCTCCAGCTAATGAGAAGAAAGCTGGCTTTGACAGCATGATGAGCTCCAAACCGATCAGACAAGTTTGAACAAGAATTCTTACAGAAATGCCTATCAAAAAGTTGCAGCTGAAAAGCAGTTTAATCAAAACTTATTATAGAAAAATGTTAAGAAAACTGCACAATGTGTGCCAGTTTGTCTGTCGTTTTCATCCACACCATGTTGTGGTATATAGAAGATAATTAGGCATTTCTTGCATATGCTGATGTGCACAGGTTTCAATTCCTGTACTTAAATGTATGCTTCAATTAAATCTTTTTATGGACTAAATCCAATAAATGAATCATTGGTAGACTTTCCATTTCACTTTAGCTCCTTTGAGACTATGCACAGTCTCTCCTTAGATGTCAGGTCTTATTGTGGGATGAGTCGAAATGACATGACAGTGTGTGACAGCTCTGGACGAGTCGTGGGACAGAGAGGAGGTGGCTGTACTTACTGCCCACTGAGGCCACTATGACTGAGTTACATGCCAACTCATCCTGAAGAAACATTCAAGCATATATTTTGGAAGAGGAGTGTAGATAATAGTATCAGTAGTATCAGTATTTCTAATACATCTACAATATTCTCATGTGTTCATCCTTGCAATTATTTGAGTAAATATCATTAGAAGAAGTTCCTAAACTTAAAAGCCATAGACCCCTTCTACATACTGTATATAAATAATTTCATCTGTACATTGGTCAGAACTCGCCCTTTCAATGGTATAGTTACATTTCCTACATTGGGGGGGCAGATGTCTCAGAAAATTTTCTGCCTCTATAGTATGTCTGTCTGTTTGTCCAGTCGATTTTGTCACAGAATCACACAAAACTGGCTAAACAGAAATTAATAAACCGTTGTCAGTCCTTTAGTATTTGCCTGAAGTTAAACCTGAGCCATAAATGAAATTAAAATGCTGAGGAAAAGAGACATTATGAGCCGTTGTGTGAAACGCTTTTTCACTCGAGGTGGGCGTGGCTATACGCAGCACTCAACAGAGCTAATCAACGTGATAGTTTAGTGTTTATGCATAGAGGATGTGAAAGACAGAAAGATTACGGATATGCACCTACAAGCTCAAATCCTTACCAAATAGAAATGAACATGTGACACAGCTTACTTAAAAAAGGGGAAAGTAGACTATGAAAATTAAACCATCAAAGATGAATGGACAGATCAATATATTTTTATTCTTCCTGCGGAAAGTGTAAAACCAGTTTGTTTCATACGTTCTGGAACTGCTAGCGCTAATACCCAAACTGAGACCCCAGTGTTATGCACGTAAATCAAAATGTTAAGTAAAAGCAAAATTATTAACAGTTATGTGCCGGATTTAATAATCTATTTTAAAATAAGCTACTAATGAGCTACTTGCTCGATGTAAACAATATATATTAATTAGTAAAGCTAAAACTAATATTTTTACCGGGATTACTTAATAATCATACTGCAGAAATAACAGCACTTATTTCTGTGTATTTTAACGTGCTGAAGTCATTTTAAGACAAAACTTAATCTGTATCCGATCTACTTTTTCAATTTCTCATCTGTGCTTAACTGTCCGATTACTGGACAGAGAGTGTAAGAATAAAGTGCAACTTAGTGTAAACAAGTTAAGATACTCAACCTTACAAAATTTAATTTCTCTGTATTATTAAGTTATGCATAGTTCGGCCGTACAGATTACATTAAAGCTGATCAGCTTATTTTTTTAGCTTTATCCTTTTAAATATTTATACAAAGTATTTTCCCATCAATGACGGGTTGTTATGCTAGTTTCAAATAAAATTCACTGCATCCCCAAGAACAGCCAGAAGAGTCTATGTATGTGGTGTACCAGAATACATCTTAGTCTTTTTCTTTTTTTGTTTTTGGATTGTACTCTACTATTGTAAAAAAAAAAAAAAAAAAGCAAGGAAAACCATTTCAATAAAACATTTGGCTGTCAATACAGCAGAATATGTTGGTATTAAAATTTTTATAAAATACAGTCAGGTCCATAAAGTTTGGAAGAGTTTGGGCATTAATTTTATTCATTTGGCCTCTATACACCACCACACTCATTTTTACATGAATGACTGAATATATGAGTGAATTTACATATCATCAGCTATAATTCAAGGAGTTTGATAAAAAAAAAATTGTGGCATTAACCATTTAGGAATTTACAGCTATTTTAATCAACACCTCATTTTGGTGGCTCATAAATAATGGACTAAATGGCTGACAGCAGGTGCATGGTCAGGTTTGGCCTTTTCCTGTGTTACACTCTAAACATGAGGTCCAGTGCAAGTGAAGGTGGGCATCATTCGGTTGAACTAACAAAGTAAACCCATTAGGGAGTTTTTCAGACCAGATTAATTTTGTGAACATATCTTTAATCTACATAGTTTATGAGCCATGTAGCTTTCTATAGATTCATTCATTCATTCATTTGATAATTTTTGGTGACAAATTTATCAGTGCATCATAAGCCTATATACCTTTTATTACACAGCACCAAAAAATTAATTGGGTTTTAGGCTACATTATCCTCCAAGTCCTCTGGTGTTTCCAAATTGCTTATAGTGTATGATGTGATGGACTGGCACCTCATCCAGTGTGTGTCCTGTCTTCTACCCCCAGAGATGTCCTGTCTTCTTGAGTCCCCAGAGATAGGCTCCGGACCTTCCATGAACCTGTTTAGGACAAACGTATAGAGAGATAATGAGAGAGTGTGAGATTTTTTTTTCTTAACTATTTTAGTGCTGCAAAAGGTCTTTTGTCAATACAATGTTATGACAGCTAAAACAAATGGCACAACAACAATAATACAATGCGGAAATTAAATATCATTGGCTGGATCATTTTCTTGAATAACTGCCGGTAACATTCTAGCACGAGATCTGACGTTTACTAAAGATGCTTCTTTCAGTGTATGAATGCATGTATCACTAAATTAATGCTTGCTGACAACAGCAATTATAGTGAGCTACATGCTGAAATAACATGTCAAAGGCTGTGTAACAATCCATTAGTTCCTGCCTTCTGACCCATTCCCTTCAGCAATATTCTCAACTTGGGGAAATGCTGACTCTATGAAAAGCTTGCTTATGATTTTAGTGTCTGTTTCATATATGAGGCATGAAGCAGCATAGTTTCAGGGTTTAATCCTGAACTTGGGTTACTACATATGTGGAATTTTGCAGATTCTTTTCTTGTCTATTAGGTTTATCTACAGTAAGTGCACACAGGTTTCCTCAGGCATAAGGAACTTTCCTCAGTCCAAAACTTGCTATGCTTACAGTAGTAGACTGACTACGCAACAAAAAGTTGTGTTTAAACTGGCATCCATTCCAGGGTTTATTCCTACCTCACACCCAATGTTCTCAGGAGTTTCACTGTAACCACAAGGACTAAATAGCGACTGAATTCAGGAATGAATGTCATTCACATTTTTATTATTATACATAATACCTGCCAAACTGAGCTGCAAGTGAAACTGAAGACATCACGTAACCCATCATGTTATTAACTGCTTGCCTGAAATCAGTAAAATGTCAACCTGTATTAGAAGAGAACCTGCAACATTTCACTTTTAGGATGCAGGCAGTCTAACCGAGCTGAACACTGAGCTGGTTGACATGGCAGAGGCTTTTTTGACATGGCAGAGCAGGAGGCTGATGTGACAAGACACCTACTCATGTTCTATCAGAGCTCGGCCAATGTGGCATCAGTCTCGTCACTGTTCTTCTCTCGTCTCTGCCTCGCTGCCTGTCCACACAGGAGCCTTTCAAATGTGACGTGCCAGAAATTAGCTGAGCGCTTGGTTGTGACCTCCTGCGCTGTTTCGTCCATCCACAGATGGCAGGGGACACGATTTGGCATGACACTCCCGGTTGGAGCTGCCAAAGTACCACATTCCTGTCCCATTTATTCGCACGTTTCAGGAGATGAAATACAGCATTTTGAAGATCCGGGAGAAGACGTGTGTCTGCTTGTCTGGATAAGCTGTTTGACGTGTCATTTCTTTGTGTGGAAAGCTGCTCACTCAACAGCAGTGGCAGCACTTAGCTGGATTAGAGATGTGGACACAGATGGCGAACACAAGCAGGCTCAGTAGGTAGCCTACAAGCACACAGATATGGCCATCATGTTGGATGGATGTGGATACAATGAAGAATAAGCACACTTTTTGGACATTGCTAGCTTTTTGTTTTTGTTGAAAAGATGTCTGTTCAACATACATTTACACTATGTTGTACCTTTTCAAATTTATTTAGACATGACATTTCTTTTACATTTTTTAAAAATCTAAAAATTGTATTTAATTAAAATTTATTTGTATAGAGCTTTTAACAATGGACATGGCTCAAAAGCGAACCCATCCTCATTTTGATGATATCAGATAGTACAACCATAAATCAATTCCTGCCATATTTGTGCCCTATAAGTTTGAAAGGTCATTACAACAAGAAAGGTCTACTTTCGCTGATGGAGGATCAGGTATAAAATTGTTTGTGGCAATTTCATGCCTAAATTATTGAGCAACTGCAGTCACAAGCCATCACAGAAAAACTGTCCGAAAAGAGTCCAAGACCATTTTTATTGTCATCAGCTGAAACCATCCTTAGTCATGGCATGCATCTCCAAGCAGACTACACCAGGCCATTCTCAAGAGCAGCCAGAGGCCTTCATGCCACAAGAACTCCAACCTGAAGTGGTGCACAAGGATGCATCACTCACTCACTGATCTTCTATAGCACTTTATTCTGTATTCAGGATCGTGGGGACCTGGAGCCAATCCTAGGAGGTTTAAGGCACAAGGCAGAGTACACTCTAGACAGGGTGCCAATCCACCAGGGCACATACACTCACACACCCATTCAAACACTATGGGCAGTTTGGGAACACCAAATAACCTAACCTGCATAGCTTTGGACTGTGGGAGGAAACCGAAGTACCCGGAGGAAACCCACCAAGCATGGGGAGAACATGCAAACTCCATGACAAAAAGAGACGGGAATCAAGCCTGGCTGGGAATCGAACCCAGATCCTGGAGGTGCAAGGTGACAGTGCTAACCACTACACCACCGTGCCACGCACAAGGGTGAATCTTTTTTTTTTTTTTTTTTTCTGTTTTCTTCTATCTGAATTTTTTTCTTTTTTGTTTTTGGACCCTACTAATGTAGAAAACAAGCAAGGAAAGCCATATACTGTAAGTCAATGGTTTCTTTTGCATTTGGTCTCTGTACACCACCACATTGAATTTGCAATTAACACTCAAGATATGATTTTTTTTTTATAAGGTGTGAGTGAAGTCAAGACTATCCAGATATTTTTAATCAACACCTCATAACCCACCAAAGAGAGGGTTGACCCCTAAACATGAGGTCAATTGCAAGTGAAGGTTGCCATCATTAGGCTGAAAAAAAAGGAAACCTACCAGAGAGACACCAAAAACAAAGGCAGTGTCCAATACTACAGTTTGGAACATTCTTATAAATAATTAACTGGCAAGCTCAGCAACAGCAAAATGCCTGAAAGACCACAGAAAACAATTAAAATAGATGACCATAGAATCCTGTCCATGATGAGTACAGTAAGTACAGTTTCACAACATCTCCCCAAGTCAAGGACTCTTGAGGAGGTAGGCATGTCATTGCCAAAGTCTGCAAAGGCTTTATGAAGTAAATACAGACACTTTACAACAAGGTACGAACCATGAGTAACTCTTAAAAACTGAAAGATTAGACTTTCAGATTCTTTGGACGGATGAAACAAATATTAAATTGTACCAGAGTGATGGGCAGAGGAAAGTATGGAGAAATAAATGAAGCTCATGATCCAAAGCATGCCACATCATCCATGTATCACGGTGGAGGCAGTGTTATGGCATAAGTGTGTATTGCTGCCAGTAGAACCAGGTGACTGGTGATTACTGATGACTGGACTGTTGATAAAAGTAGCAGAATAAACTCTAAAGCGTATAGGTCTATATTCAGCCCAATGCTGCAAAATTAATGGGATGTCACTTCTTGTTAAAGAAGGATAATGACCCAAAACATACAGTGAAAACTACCAGAAGCAAAGAAATGGGACATTCTTCACAGGCTTAGTCACCCACCTTCTCTCAAACCCAACAAATCATGATTTTCACGTACTGAGGACAAGAAGTAAGACAGAAAGACCCACAAACAATTAGCAGCTGTGGCAACTGTGGTGGTATACAGATGCCAAATGGGAAAAAAATTATCAAGTTTTATTAGTACAGTTGTATTCAAACACTGTAAGAGCAACACCTGTGTCCCTGCTCATTCATGGAATTATCCAAACACTTAATCATGTAGCAGAAATGCAGTGCATAAAAACATGCAGATACACATCATGAACTTCGATTAATATTCACATCAAACACCAGATTGGAGAAATATGATCTTAGTGTCTTAGATCATGGGGTGATTGGTGATTCCAGAATTTCAGTGCCAGTATTCGTTTGAGCATTTCAGAAGCTGTTGATAGCCTATGTTTATTATACAATCTATAGGTCAAAATTTATATAGAATTTTTTTTTGCACAGTATTGTATGTAGAGTAAACCCTCTGTCACTCTGCTTGTCTCAGAATGTCCCATACACACCTTCAATGTGTCAGGTCAGGGCTGAGGAATGACTATGAGATGTGATAACATGTTGGCAAGAGCCCTTAGAATACAGACATGTCAAAGAGGTGTGGAATCTTGTCAAAGCTGTGAACATCAGGGTCTTGACAGGGTGACTTGTTCTCTTAGATAAAAATGGCCCAGTAACGTCAGCGGCTGTGAGATTGAAGTGACATCTGTGTCTGTCCTACCTGCAAGTGGATCAAAAGCAGAGCTAAATGTGTTAACAATTCATCAAAAGACAACTGTATGCATTTTTCGAGTTTTGACGTCTATCCATTTCATTTAAATATTTGACTATATTAATTTGTTATTCACTGCCATTATCATGTATGAATAAAATGATGGAATGTGTTGTAATAGGAAATTAATTGTCAGTGTGAAGTGGCAAAGTGGAATTATTGATACTATTCAAAGTTGATTAATTAAAAAAATATATAATATATATAATAACAGTTAATAACAGTGGTGGCTCAATCGGTTAAGGCTGTGGGTTTCTGGGTTACTGATCGGAAGGTCGGGGGTTCGAACCCCAGCATCGGCAAGTTGCCACTGTTCAGTTTTTTATTTGTATAGCGCTTTTAACAATTGACATTGTCTCAAAACAGCTTTACACAATCAAAAGAATTATTTAAGTTTGTATGGAATGTGAATGTGTATGAATCAAAATGTTCAGACTGTTGAGCCCTTGAGCAAGGCCCTTAACCCTATCTGCTCCAGGGGCGCTGTAAGCTGGCTGACCCTGCGCTCTGACCCCAGTTTCCTAATTGGGATATGCGAAGAAGAAATTTCGCTGTGCTGTAAAAAGTACATGTGACAATAATTGAATATTCTTCTATTCTTCTTCTTCTTCTTCTTAAGTGTTATAGCTGGAATAACTGTTCAAGTGACACTAAAATAAAATTTAATTAAATCCAGTTCCACTCTCACCCCAACTGACCAATCAGAACTGAGTATTCAACAGCACTATGATATAACGCAAGTTAACCTGCTATCCTTTATCTCATTAGATCATTCTTAGTCAACTTTACAGTCTTGTAGCACTTTTGAGTATCAGCACTTGTTCAGTGCCGCACTTGTGTTCAGCTGTATCTTTCGCTCTGTTCTCTCTCGCCCCCCCCCCCCCACCCCCATCTATCCTGCACTTGTTTTTGCTCAATTGGTGGAAACTTGTATCACTGTCAACTCTTTTATTGGCTAGACGTTCAGACTGTATACTGCATCACTTACAAATTACTTTGGAGACAAGCATCTGCCAAATGTAAATCTGAATCTAAATATAAATATAAATTCTGAAGAATCTTACTTAGGGATAAAACTTTTATGGCAATCTAATTTGAGAAAACTGTCACTGAGATTAACAATGACCACTTGAAAATCTGTACAGAAGTAGCCAATTATGCTGTCACTTATGTTTGGAAAATAAATTCATGAAAGGCCTGAAGAGTGGTTTATGAGAATCAGGTGTGTTGGAGCATGGATAATTACTGTGAGCGTGAGACGGAATGAAGCGGAATGAAGTAACATTGATCTGAAAAAAAAAAAAAAAAAAAAAAAAAAAAAAAAAAAAATATATATATATATATATATATATATATATATATATATATATATATATATATATATATATATATATATAGTTCTTTCCTATAATTAAAAAGGAGCATAAAGAGGCATACTCTGAATTCATATGAGAGTATGACTATAAATTAATTAGAATTTAATATCTTCTGTTCTGTCCTTTAAGGACTTCCTTTACATTTCCTCTTAATAAGCTGTACATCTTCGGACACATCATGATTTGTAGATCTGTAAATTTTCAGGACTGAGCTGTAAGATTTTTTTTTTATGATGTTTAGAAAGTGTATATTCTTTCTTGACAAACAGACAAACATATGCTTAATTTTCTTCTTTTTTGCTTAAAACTCAATAAGTTTAGATGGCAGTTGGATAAAGTTTGCTAAGCACTTCATTTGCTTCTGAAATTTACTGGAATGATCTATGAATAACCTGTCATCTAGTTAGGATATTGTCAACTCCTCATCAAACTTCCCACACATTCTGACAGCTTCTGTATCTCTGTACTCTAAGATAGAAACCTATAATTTAATGATCTTTATTATGTGAGATGAAGGATATGCAGGGATTTTTTTTCACTTTGAAACCTTTAACTTTTGTCTTTTCTATTTTTGTAAGAAATTGATGAAAAACATGACTCCTGCTAAAGCTTTGTTTTAGTAAACTTTTAGAGAAAAAAAAGTATACTTGACACATTACGAGATCCTTCTTTGTTCTTTAAAAAAGGGTTGAATTAAGCATAGACAAATATCAAGCTTATATTTTTTTTATTATAATCATATTTATAAGATGACATGCCTGATTTTAATAAACTCCCAGTGAAAAGGGATTTGTTATTTTAAGAGACTCCTGTAAGTCTAATTGTATATCAAGTATAGTGGTTCTCAACCTGGGTCCTGTATGAATCAGTTAAAGCATGATTTTGGTCCTGATTAAATCAGATGTGTTAGAAGTTGAGAAAACACTCAGATTTGCAGGACAGGGAGAATCCTTCAGGATCAGGGTTAAATACAAGTGGTCTAGTACAATACCTAGTAAAGGAAATAAAATGTTTCTTTCAAATGCGTTTGTTCTGTTTCTTATGGTACCTTTGCTGTTTTAATCTGAAAATATTTGACATTAACATGAAACTTTGCTTTAGTGATATTTAGTCATTTTTGGAAATGTTCTTGTTATTGTAGTGTACTATGACACAATCGTCATTGCCTTCTTCATTATTAATGACTTGAAATGGCAAATAGTATACCTGCAGTTTGTCTGCATTAAACTACTCAGGCAGTCTCCATTCCTGAAGGGACTCTTAGACTTAATAAACCATACTGTGTGTGCCAAAGTAATCTCACTGGATGACACACTGCCCTGTTTTTTTGCACTTTTAAATAGAAAAGCCTGAGATTGTATACAATCCTGTAAAAATGGATAAGTGCTTGATCCAAAGTCTGTATGTAGGTTTATCACAATGTTGTAATAAAATCTAAAAGCCAATCATGCCCAAACACAGACGTGGATAGCTGTTTAGTATGAGACATCATCAACAGTGTCAGTCTCCTGCTTTTAACTACACAAACATAGGTCATGAGGGTCGTTCAAGACATTGTCTCAGAATTGTCAATAACTTTATGTATACGGCCTTGTATTGTTTCCAGAGGTGGAAAAAGTTTTGGACTCTAGTAAAAGTACTGTTGCTTCAGGGAAATTTTACAGAAGTGCAAGTAAGGTTACCAGTATAAAAATCCTCTCAAGTAAAGGTAAAAAGTAGCTCATTAAAAATTTACTCAAAGTAAAAGTTACCGAGTTACTTTTGTTTTTAACAGCGGGGGTCGTTTGGGGGATTCTAGTGTAGCTCATAAAAGACAAGAGGATTTAAATATCAAGCTAGTTGTTTTTACACCTTTACATAAGAAAGCTTTTTTTGCATTTCTTGCGCTTGAAATCCAAATGGTCGCTTATATATGACCAGGGGTTTGCCTCATACAAATTTCGCTTTCAACTGGGTCTGGATCATCTGTTTTGTCCATCTCCATTGTTCTTCTGAGCTTAGCATGTTTTTTCTTCCCGCCCATTAATCAATCAGTGCAGTGGTTTCCGGGGTGTATTGTTTTCCCCTCTTCTTTGGATTATTTTTATTATTTTTTATTTTCATTCATTTATTTTTTTTTACTAAGTAGTGAATATGATTTAAAATGTAGCGAAGTACAAAAACAAAACATACTTAAGTAAAAGTAAAATTACAGATTTTAAAAACTACTTAGAAGTAGAAGTACACAAAAAAAACTTTCCACCTCTGGCCCCAGCAAACCAACTAGCTGCCTACTGCCACATACTGTATCAGAAATTGTAAATTCGCCAGTGCACTCAGGAATTCAACAGAATTAATATTGTAATCCTCCAGCAGAGGAGAGGGGAGGGGGAGAAAATCAAACTCAGGCAAAGCATAAAGCATCGTGCTTAATGTGAAAGCAGCCTATGATACTGTATGCATATGATATTTTTTCAAACTTCGGCCAGTGGGGAATGCTTAAGTTTTGTGCACAACAGGTTGTAAAAGTAGCTACTACTAACTTTAATCAAGAACATTGGTCTCAAGGTGATTTACTAAAAATCCTCACATTTCCTGTATATTTGCTTAGTTTCAATTTTGTGGTCTACTTATAATCTAAACAACGTGACTTTTTTATTCTAAGTATGGGATAGCCCACTCCACCACCTTTCCTTACATCAGTCACAACCAGTGTTGCTGTGATAGCAGACTATTGACAAGTGTGACAGGACTTTGATTACAGCGTCAGCCCTGGGGCTGCGACTCGTCATCTGTCAAGTCTGAGCTAAGCTCTGCTGGGCTGATGGCAAGCGCAAACATTGAGGAGAGATAGGGTGAAGGGAAGGGGACGAATCATTAAATCATTATACTTCACTCTGCATTCCACTGTACACAAGTCAAACTAGTGGCAGCTTCAAACCCAGAATGAGCAATCAAAGCAACAGTCAAATGGTTTTCATTCAATTTTCACATCATATGATTACATTTCGTAAACATTGTCTAAAATATTAAGCAAATCAGGACAAAGTTTCCATATTTTTCTTGTTGTTTTATCGCCAACAAATAAAACCTTTTTGTCTCACACAAAGCCCTCAGTTTAATTCTGAGCTTGAGTTATAGTCTGTGTTCTCCAATTTCTCTTGATTCTCCAATTTCCTTTCACCCCCCAAAAAAATTTGGCTACTCTAAAATTGCCCCTAGGTGCAAGGCAGTGTGTGCATGTGTGTGCATCGTGCCCTGCAACGGATTCAGGATCTACTACAACCCTTACCAGGGTAAAGACGTTGTCTAAATAGAATAAATGAAGCCTTACATGTCTCCTCTATTAAACCCCTTAAAGAACTCTACAACATGTGATTCCATCTATGATTACTTAGAAATCTAGTATCATTAAACAAGAGGAAATCCTCTTTCAAATTTTTGTGATAAAATTTGGGTTTATTCCAGGAATTTAAGAATAGCAAAACAGTAGAGTGTGTTTTGGGTTGGGGGGTTTTGAAATGAAGAGAAAAAGTAATAACATTTTTCAAAATGTGTTCTGATTCATTGGTAGCTGGATGGGATTACATTATTTCTACCATTGGAATAATAATTATATACAACAGCCATATTATCATTTGTGATGATGTTTTTTCAATGTTCAAGGGTGAGTAAAAAATTATCCACACTCTGGTTACATTAAGAGTCTGAGAGTATACGGCAGAGGATGGAAAGGATCAATCACCAACCAATAGAAAGTTCAAAAGACAACCCTGAGCTGGAAAATTGATGCTTGCAGTTTTCTGGTATCCTCAAGGGCCAGTATTGGAACGTTACCAGGAGAATGTTCAACAATCAACAGCGCTCATTACAGTCAGATGCTTATTGAAGAGTTGAAGCCTAAACTTTGGATTAATGAAGAGGACTGCTATCCAAGGTGTTGTGATCAACACGTCCGCACACTTCTGCCCATACTGTCGACACTCGAAAATGTTATTTTGAGGTGTTTAAGCATCCTTCCTATAGTTTTGATCTTGCTTCATCAGACTTTGACCTGTTTGGTTCTATGAAAGCACCCCATGAGGATAAAGATTCAGTTCTGATAAAGAAGCAAAGATAGCGATCCACTTTCCACATAGTGTCAAGTCATATACAGTTCTATGGTTTTCACAGTGAGGAGACCCATTAGAGCCCAACTGGACTGACATCTTAGGCAATGCTGTAAGCCCCATCAACATAACACAAATCAGAGAATACATATAGTGTTCAGTACATTTCCAAAACCTTGGAGGATCTATGCACAAGGTGTATTAATGCTATTTTGGCAGCTTGCAAAAATAAGGATTTGTTGGGCTTTCCTTTAATTTCCCATCAAACTCAATGCCTGAGTCAGGATTGTCAGATTTGTGAATTTAGACGTGAAGTTGTATAAGCCATGCAACTCTTCCTACCATTTAGGCGTTACAGTTTCTGCAAACACATTTATTCAATTAACAGAAGGACAGATTTCTGCAGCTGTGGCTGAAACTGATATGCTTTGCAGATGCTACATATGATATAACAGTATGTTCACATGATTTTGCCCAAATTATAGCATAAGGCTTCTGATGTTATGATAAATGCTCAGTGCAGAGGGATCCTTCAAGGATAAATTATGAGATTATTACACTATGGAGCAGAAGAACTTGGCAGAAATAAATGCACATGAAGACAGTTTCAGTACCTTGTCACAATAACTGTCAAATTTTTAACATAGTGATGGTAGATTTCCAGGAGAGCATATACTGCAACTATAATAATTCAAGCGTAGCGTGTCAAGTAGGGATATAAGTTATAATTGTTAAACCTCCATGAATTGTTTCCTGCATATGAATTTAATTCAGTAATCTCAATCAATTGTAACCACAAAGTACACAAAGTGATTAAATCTTTCTGTCTGGAATTTCAACTGGAAACGTATATAAGACATGAGTGAAATGGCAAAAAATACAATATTCCGATATATAACGATCAGCCATAACAAAATAGTTTTTTGCCATCAAAATAGTGATGCACTGTGTGTGTTTTGACACTTTTCTACTGAAACCAACATCAACCTTTTTCCTCAGGTTGAGCTACAGTAGCTCTTCTATTGGACCAGACTATACTGGCCAGCCTTCACTCCCCATGTCCATTAATGAGCCTTGGCCATCCATGACGATGTCACCAGTTCACTGGTTTTCCTTTTTTGGACCGCTTTTGGTATGTCCTGACCACTGCAGCCCAGGAACATCCCACAAGAACTGCAGTTTTGGAGTTGCTCTGATCCAGTCATCTAGCTCTTACAAAGGTCCTTGTCACAGTCACTCAAAATCTTTATTCTTCCAACATATCAACTTCAGGAACAAAATGTTCACTTGCTGCGTAATATATCCCACCCACTTCCAGGTGCCATTGTAATGTGAACTGTAGCTACTGAGACAAGGGCCAAATTGTGATGAATGATGTGATGGGTCAGAGCAACTCCAAACCTACAGCTATTGTGGGATATTCCCAGTCTGTCATCGTCAAGACATACAAAAAGAGTCCCAGGGAACGAATAACAGTGAACAAGGCAACAAGATCATGGGCAGCCAAACCTCTTTGATGCATGTAAGGAGTGAAGGCTGGCCCTTGTAAGGCCTACTGTAGCTGAAATAGTTGAAAAAGTTAATGTTGGTTCCCATGGAAGTACATCACTATTTTGATGGCCAAATGGAGACCGACTCCATATTAAGTGGGTGGTCATAATGTTATGGTTGATCGGTGTATATATTCTGCATAGTCAAACCAAACTTGCCACCAAGCACGTTTTCCACCGTGCATGCCACCAAGCCACTTGAAAGAAAGAAAATAATAGAGTGATCACCTCATAGTTCAAACAGGAATAAGGTGAAAGGAACCAGGAAGAACAGAGAAAAAAAGTACCCAATTTACAACTGTGTAGAGGGGCTTTGACAAACATGTCTCACACAGGCTGACAGCTCTGTCAATAGCCCCAGGATGGCACGCTTGATTGACAGCAAGCAGGTGGTGGCTGAATGGAATTGTCAGACCAACTGTCAATCATCAGCTCTGCCTCAGAAACGGGGGAGGCAGCACAGCTGTCCAAGGTGATCTGTTGTTTTTCAAGGCAAAAGCAGGCATACGTACATATGCACTGTGATAATAAAAATTCACAGTTGAGGAGGAGAGAGAGAACAGGTGTGCATGTCTTCTGTGCGGCTGGAAATGTCAAGATTTCATTTCAGAGGATTATTAAAAGAACACACAGAGGGGAATAAATAGTATATGCTAAGGATTAAAGACATGCTGTGTGTTTGTCATTAATTAGCTTGATATCACACAGAACATGTGAAAGAATTTCACGAGTAAATATAAACTAGTACTCTGGGAGGACTTTCTCTAGGAGGGCAATATACTGAGGAGAATATACACAAAATATGGTACAGAATATGAAACTGTTTATGCATCCAGATGGGAATACTGGGGTTGAGAATGAGGAGGAACCACATCAGACAAATGATTCTTGTTAATCTCTGTTATGTTTCCACTTTACTAATTAGTGTGTAATTATCGCTAATGGTTATTCCTTTATGATGGGTATCATATATTTCAATTATCTATATGAGGAAATAATCTCTCTCAAGTGTGTTTTTTAACAGTTCATAAGGTAGAACATTATGCATATAACACATTAATTGGGAATAAGCGAGACAACACTCCTTAAGGTGTAAGGTCGACATAAGGAATAGGCAGAGGTGGAAAGTAACGAATTACATTTACTCGCGTTACTGTAATTGAGTAGCTTTTTTGTGTATTTCTACTTTTTTAAGTAGTTTTAAAAATCTGTAATTTTACTTTTACTTAAGTACGTTTTGTTTGAAGTATTGTAATTCGTTACATTTTAAATCATAATCGCTACTGAGTAAAAAATAAATGAATGAAAATGATAAAATAATAAAAGATATTATGCTGTGTATAAATGCTCCGTTGCGCGACGTGTGTGTATCATGTCCTGGTCGCGCGCCGCTCCAGACTCCACTCCAGGTTTTCTGACATCGGCATCAACCTGACCTTCCACACGGTCGCTTCCGCCCTGAGTGACGTCATCGACTAGCGCGAAAGAGGAAAGAGGTTGTGATTTTGGCGTTTTGATATTTGCCTCCCATTGACTTTGATTAGGGCTGCAACTAACGTTTATTTTGATAATCGATTAGTTGGCCGATTAATGTTTCGATTAATCGATTAATCGGATAACGCTAAGCGCTTCTTTAATTTGATGTTTTGCTTATAATTATATATAAACCATACCAACATTTGTTTTGTTTTTAACAATAATTGCAGATGGCAAGTTGACTGTTATATTTATATATATATAAATAAAACACTGTCAACTTGCCATCTGTATACATACATACATACATACATACATACATTATATGTATATCGATTAAATCGGATAAAAGCTAGACTTTTATCGGATAAAAGGTAGACGCTTTAATTTGATGTTTTGCTTAACTATATAAAACTATAAATCAGGGTATTATTTATGTATAAAAGTACACTTTAAAAAATGCAATAGCCACATAGTTTAATTATCTTTAATTTTGACATTTAAACCTTATTTTATGTAAATCAACATTTTTCTTTTTAACAATAATTGCAGATGGCAAGTTTACAGTGTGTGTGTATATATATATATATATATATATATATATATATAAAAAACAAAAATACATTCAGTTGTTAAGAATGACTTAAATTTTAAATTCTCTTTAATTAATTCAACTTAATAATAATAAGAATAGACTTCTAGATTATGATATTTTTAATTGAAGTGTCTACTACATCCTTTTCATGGTTTATACATTATTTCTTTCCTCTCGTGTATTTTATCCTTTTTTTTTTTTGTCTCAATAAAAAAAAATTATAAAATAGATACTAGACATTCTCGTAATACGGCGACATGGGGAGAGAGAAAAAAACTCGCCGCTACTGGGTTCACTCTGTTTATTTTGCCCTTTTCCCCTCTGTACAGCATGTAGGATCATGGGATATATCCGGTCCTCCGAAGTGTAAAATGAACGTGAAGAAAACGCACTAGAAGTGTTTTCCTCGCGTTCGTTGGTATTTGAACGCAAAGAAAAAGCTGCATGCAACGTTTTTTTTTTTTACCCTGTATAACCGCGCAGCCGGTGAGAGTGTTCACACGGGTGTGAACTCTCTCACTGACTCCTATGTGTAGAAAACCCTCAGCGCTTCATCCGCGCTCACCGGACACTACAACCGGCAGAAAAACGGTCGATTTTAACGCCCGATAAGAGGCTTTTAATGTAAATTGCTCCCATACCTTGTAGGACGCGCTTGTAAGACGCGCGCTTTTTCCTGCAGACGCTTGTATAACCTCCATTGCGCGAGCGGCTGTGTATCTGTGTGTGTATTTGTGCATCTTGTGGTCGCGCGCCTCAATAACGTGAGCAGCCCAACTAATCGATAACGGAATTCGTTGACAACGAATTTCATTATCGATAATTATCGATTTTATCGATTAGTTGTTGCAGCCCTAACTTTGATTATTGCTTTGTCCCTTTGGTTTGGTTGGTCTTTGTATATATTTGTAGATAATTTCATTGTTTTTGGTTTAGGGAGTCCGGGAAGGTACCTGTATTTTTGTTTCTGGGTTTTTTTTGCTGTTGTTTCTTTTTGCAGGTAATCTAGCTACTAAATATAAATACCATTTTGTTTGTTATTTTGGCCTGGGTCCATCCTGAATCTGATCCTCCTCCTCCTGTTGTGTGTGTGTGTGTGTGTGTGTGTGTTTGTATATACAAACCTCATTATTTCATCAGTTAATGATTGGATCTAGTTCTTTCTGCCATATACCACCATTTCCATACAGTTTAAAATAGAACCCTGAACCATTCTTTTGCTGTATGGCCCTAGACTGGGACGTAACACCATATTTAAGTGACCACTTTGATTTTCGAGCACAACAAAGACAACAGCTTTATTATGCAAAAGTGTTCCTTCAGTTAAAAACAACTAGTTTGAGATTTATATCTGCTCATCTTTTTTGAACTACGCTAGAATGCCTCATCCCACCCCCGCTGTGTGTTTTTTTTTTTTTTTGATATTTAACAACAACAAAAAAAAAAAGCAGAGCCAGATCAATATACAATAATCTGTTAATATAAGAGTGAACATGGAAACACCCAAGGGCAAAACAATTCAGGAAAAGAATCACCCCCGCTGTTAAAAAAAATTAAAATAAAAAAGTAACTCGGAAACTTTTACTCTGAGTAAATTTTTTAATGAGCTACTTTTTACTTTTATTTGAGTAGATTTTTATAAGGGTAACTTTACTTGTACTTAAGTAAAATTTCACTGAAGTAACAGTACTTGTACTTGAGTACAAAATTTTATTACTCTTTCCACCTCTGGGAATAGGTTCAGTGCAGTGGAAAGAAGAGGTATCACATTGACACATTAAAGATTGCTGTGGGTGTGAATGTTCTTCATGTAGAGCCTAAAGCAAAACAACTTACATTCAAGTCTCCATCACCTAACAGTTGATAATTTATTTGATACCATAGACATAACATAAAATTATAATGATGGTAATAACTACACTTAAAACCAATTGACTCAATAATACACAATTATAGACGATAAATCATTTATAACCACACTATTTGGTTAGCATTGTTGTCTAGCACCTCCAGTGTTTGATTCCCGCCTCCCCGTGCTTGGTGGGTTTCCTCCAGGTACTCGACTTTCCTCCCACAGTCCAAAGACATGCAGATTAGGTTAACTGGTGTTCCCAATTAGACTGGATTATGTAAATGAGTGTATGAATGTTGACTGGAGGTCATATCAAGGCCGTAAAAATGGGAATAAATACAATGGTCACCACTGACCTCCATGGTGCATGGTACAGAGGTCCGAGACGGATGGATGGTATCTGGTGTCATATATATATATTTGTATATGTGTATACATGGCTATATACAGTATATATCATATACACTCATATATAGTATATACTGTATATTTATATTTATCCATTTATAGATTGTATTTATTTATTTATTTTTGAAAATTATATATATATATATATATATATATATATATATATATGAGTATATGGGTAAAGCTTGCCTAAGATGGATTGGCACCCTGCCTTGTGCCCTCAGAGTCCTGGAATAGGCCCCCACAACCCTGTACAGTATAAGAGGTATAGAAAATGAATGAATGAATGAATGAATGAACGAATGAATATGGGTAAAGCTGCTTTGTGACAATGCTAATATGTATATGTAAATGTGTCGTATAAATAAAATAAAATAAAAAAATTAACAAGGCTGCAGCTACCAATCTCAAAGAGGAGTGAATTCATTAGTGTAATCTTCATACCATTAACAATCTAAGATACTCCCAGCCTTGGATGATGCAGAGGATAGAGATATGAAAAAACCTTTTCTACTAGAAAAAAAAATTCTACTTTTAAAATGAATTTCAGTTCTATTCCATATACAATGCCTAAAAATAAAGTATTGTACGTTTAAGTTAAAGTATGTTGAACAGACATTCTGCATGGTCTACATGCCATTGAGTCCAGCTGCTGACTCAGGTCCTGCCAAGTCTAAATGTCAATGAGCTCATGTTCTGATGGATAACTGCAATCTGACAAACACAAGCTACCAATACAGAAACAAATCACAGGAACTGATGTCCTCAATACAGTAATAAGACGTATGCATCGCTCATATTGTCATAAAAGCATCGTCCTTAGAAGATACTGCATACTGTAAATACATGACAAATCAGCATATAAAACAAAAAATATATATAATGGCTCATAATCATCAAGTCGTTTGTGTCTGAAACCAATGTCGGCTTTGTTTGAACCAGTTGTTTTACCAACATTATTTGAGCTTTATACTGTAGTTTTGCCTTTAGTTTTAGAGTAGCTTTGTACAAGGGGCGTTCAAGTCAAACCGGGATGTTTGATTACACATATAATAATATTGCTATTAAAAAATAACAAAACACAGATGAGAATGCACATTGGTGTAGTTGTTAACACTGTGGTCTTGCATCTTCAGGGTTAAAGGTTCGAATTCCCCCTTGGGTGTCTCAGAGTGGAGTTTGCGTGTTCTCCCCATGCTTGGTGGGTTTCCACTGTGCACTCCAAAATCCGACCAGGGTCCAAAGACAGGTAGAGTAGGCTAACAGACTGAGGTGTGTGCGCGTGCCTTGTGAAGGATTGGCACCCTGTCCAGGGTGTACCACACTTAGTGCCCTGAAGCCCCTGGGATAGGCTCCAGGCCTCTGATCACTCTGTACAGGATAAACGGTATGTATGATAAGTGAGAGAGAGTGAGTCATTAAAGTAAAAATACACTGATGCACTTATTCTTGCATTAGTAGGCTTTCTTAGCATGCTGGCGACATTATCGTATTTGCCTACTTCACGTCTGAAACACTGGCCTCCCAGGAACTCCTTTAATGGCTCAAACATGGGGAATGACTTCAGGTCAGGATTGTACAAGGGATGTAGCAATAGTTCCTGTAATGTGCAAGTTGCGTTTTTAAATGATTTTTTTTTTGTTTTTGTAAACACAATCACTCCCTTCCACATCATCCATGGACAAATACTAATCAATGAATTGAACTTTATCCCCACCTAGTGGCTGTAGATCCCCACTATAACAATAAAGCACACAATTTTCTAAATTTTGCTCTACACACTGAACAAACAAATCAAAAGTAGACATCAGATTGCTTTGTAGTGAGATCTAATCCAAACTGAACCAATTTTTGATAATGCACATATTCAATTACGTCCAGTGGCAGCACGGAAGTGGCATAAATTCTGCAGTCAGTTATTGCAATATCAAACAATAAATATATCGGATATAGCAAATAAATTATATTTAAATAGCACAACAAAGGCATTTTCCAACAAGCTTAATTAATAACAGCACTGAAATCAGTACAGGCAAAATTATTTATTCTCTGGTTAACATTTGTATTCAGACATAAAAAGCTGACTTGCCTCCAAATATTTAAGAAACAGCAAAATAATCTCAATAAAGATGGTTACAAAGATTTAGAAGTTAAAGCAGACTGTTTGTAAGAGTGAGATACTTGATGAGGTACAAACACCTAACAGAAAGGTCTCCAGAGCAGCTAGTAAAATGACAATAACCTGCGGTGTGGGAAGGCAGCACGTATTTCTTAGGGTGCCGTTTCGAATTCACAGACACAAAGCAAAAGCAGGAGGTATATATGGACAGGGGAAAGATGCAGCTTTGTCTTGATCAAAAGAAAATCCCTGGCCAATTCAGTGACGAGGTTGGACATTTTTATACAGAGGTGCACTTCCTACTCTTGGGACAGAATAAAACTGGTGTTTAGAAAATGCATAGCAGAAAAGTAAAAGTGACCAGACTGGCTTAAGAAAAACAGCACTGAAAGAAGAAAGAAAAGAAAAGTAAAAAAAAAAAAAAAAAAAACAGACAGAGTGAAGCAGGAGAGAGGTGTGTAAGACCACCGATTATTACTGTTGTACAAAAGCGAGTTTAAAAAAAGGGGGGGGGGGAAAAAAAAAAACCCATCTGACCCTACAGAGTCTCATTTCTGCTGCAGCCGGGCAGCTTTGAACTTTGACACTCTCTTGGGCGGCTCCTGGGGCATTTCTGAGCCCAGCTCTTCTTGCTTTCTTTCAAGGATTGTGGGTAACGCAGGAGGGGTGATGGTCAGGTGAGGGATCGTTGAGGGCAGTGGATCTTTCTCAATCACTGTTCCTGAAAAAGCCTGAAAGAGAGAGAGAGAGCACATTTGTGACTCGCATAGAACAACAAATCAAATGAAAAAGACATTTGAACTGTTTCAGACAAAGGTAATGTACCTCAAAGCGTCCATTAGGGTAAAGACTAATTCCTGTTGGACTGTCCTCTTCAGTAATACCATCGCTGGTGTCACTGTGAGTGGCTTCATCATGGCTGTGCGTGCGGTTAACAAAAGCACGGCGCTCTTCAAAATCTGCTGTGCTGCCCTCACTGGTGTCACTGCACACACTGTTTTCACGACTGCGTGACTTCAGGATGGATTTCCTTGGCACGGGCTCACCATTTACTACATCCACAAATACCCTAAACACACATACAAATTTCTGCAATGTCAAACTGTTATGCAAGAACAAGAGGAATCACGTCCAGCATTTCTGTCTAATGCACTGACACACCAAGGCTGTGGCTAATCTTGCATTGTTACTTGTGGACCGTCTGGATACCTGCATATAGCAAATTAGCTTTGGAAGCCAGCCAGAGACAGAGCAGAGCGAGAGAGACTGCTTAGAATGGCTGTTCAGTAGAACAAATGTCTTCAGAATGTGAGCCAAGAACCTTAACAAGTGTTTATAAAAGTGTCCATGATATTTGTCAGCTTCTGTTCATATGCTGCCACCTGTTGGTTGGAAAAGTTATCTCCATTCACAAAAAAGAATTGGACATGCATGCTACAGTATGATGCGCTCAGCAACAATGTGCTGTGTTTCATGTAAACCTAAAGTAGCCATGAGATCTTTGGTTGGCACAAGCTCATGGAAAGCAATTTTGTGCGTCAAGTTTAGTACAAGATTGCACATTTAATGGGGTCACGCTAAAAAGTTCTGCTCCAGACTTTGGGATCAGACTCAATAAAACCAGGGTATTTAACCACTACCTGTAGATATCAGCAGGCGTCGTGATCTTGTGATGCTCAGGAACTGCATGCCCGTTGCATTTGCCATTTTTCTTTTTACGTTTGGCCTGCTCTTTCTGCTCTTTCCTCTCACTGAACTTTAGAGTAGTGTTCTTTCCTGTGTTTATTCGCACCTAAACCATAGAAGACACAGAGAGAGTTACTATGATATACTGTTTAATGGGTTACACAGTGTATTCGGTCTAAAAATATACTACTAATTAAAAAGACAACAGCAGTTGAAGTGGCATCTTACTTTTTTGGGCTCTACCGTATGACTGAAGTAGATCGTTGGTAGAGCATTGCCTTCTTCACCTTCTTGCTCCTCTTCATCGAGCTCTGGCTTGATGCCATTGACCTGGACTGTATGAGGGGCAGAAACACAGTCCTCGTGTTGCTCATGCCCATTAACCTGGACCATGCTGCCAGCATCTGCCTCCTTCTCTTCCTCAGATGAAGAGGAAGTCGTGTCATCACCGTTGGTGTCCGTGCTGTCCAGTCTGACAGACAGAAATAAGAACTGTTAGCAATTTCATTCTGAAAAAGCTACAGATAGCTCTTTATTTTCGTTATTTAGATATTTAAAAGTTGCAACTACTTATCAAAAGTTTTGATTAAATACACAAGCATTGGCAACTGCCATAAAACTAAGAAATCTAAATGGAGAGCAAAAGACAGAATTGTGCCAAATGGCAAAGGGGAAAAGGTCAGCGCCCAACTCGTACCCAACTCATACCCACATTACTCCTGTATTTATTATATATTTCCCAAAATCATTAGTATGAGGTGCATTCAAATCAAATCAGGACTTATGATAAAAATGTCTTGTTAGCAGGAAAGAAGTTCTTTCTAGAAATCTTCTTTTTAGCCGTTTCAAAAAAAAATTATGTTTGGATGACTCTTTGTTTTATTACTACATTCTCTGTGCTGCTGAAAGGGCAATGGGTGGCTTTTAAGGTGGAACGTTTTAGTTCAATGTTAACATAGGAAACTTGAATAATAAACAACATTGTTGTTGTTTAGAAAGGTTTAAAAGTTAAATCAGACTGTTTGAAAGGATGAGTACATTCTCTGTGCTGCTGAAAGGGCAATGGGTGGCTTTTAAGGTTTAATGTTACCATGGAAACTTGGACCGTTCATTTTGTTTTACTAAGCTCTCTTGCATGACACAGGCTTAATTTAAACTTAGTGATATGTTAATCCTACCCAGATTTAATTATATATTCATTCCAATCTGATTATGAATACATAAAAAAAAAAAAGTGAAGGAACGTCATTCCGGTGCACTCTGGTAGCACGACATTCATGATTTTCACAATTAACAGTCCTACTGCAAGCGACAACACGCGCATTTAGACAAACTGGTCACTTTGAAATCAAATCAACATCAAGATATATTTACACCAACATTTTAAACAATATTTTTAGTAAATGCCTGGCATTATTGACCAGTCTCAATCACAGCTCATTCTCCAGTTCACGCGGTATGCCTTTAGCACTATTTAAAATGCAGTGTGTACACCTAATCCACTCTATGTAAAAGATCAGTGTGTTAGCTGCTAACTGTTTACTATTGTTTAAACCTTTGGACAGCATGTTGCACATATCACACGTGTCAAAACATCGGAACCTGTTCCGCAATGGGAACACAGATCTCCTTTCGCCCGCAACTACAGTAAATCTGCTCACAGATTAAAGGCATGACAACAAAGACTCCCGATTCCGCCTACGCTCCTTTCATAGAGAACAACGAGGCCCAACAACAGCGCAGCACAGGCATGCTAGGTGAAAGGGCTGTGTGAGAGTAGTTTCAGTACAGTTTAACAGAAACAAAGTGTAAAAATGTATTCACAGTACTTGGCTCTCTGACTACCCAAGAGGAAGAAAATACACATTTTGTTCTTTTTGTGTGTTTAAGTAGTAGGAAAAAGAATCCTGAACATGCAGTGAATTTCCTAAATAAAATCCAGCTTTAAAATTGTGTGCTGTGTTTAGAGGCTCAACCGAAATATCCAACATTCCAACATTAGGTTCTTTAAGTCTAGTCTCTGAACAGAACAAACAAATGCTCTGCTGCTTTTTATACCATTGTTCATGATGCACTTAAAGCTTCCCACAGCTCATATTACAATCTCATTGTGTTCTTTCAACATCACTACATTTCTGCGGACAAACCACATACATTGCTAAATTATCAATTATTTCAAAATAGTGGTATATCATGCAATATTAACTGCTAATGATCTTAATATAAAGGAGAAACGTTTTACTAACTCTGAACGTTTTTCCTCTCTCTGAGAATGTTATGCTGCATGCACACTCAGTCCCATTTAAGTTATAAGAATTGTACACAAACATACACAGAAGACTGATTTCCTCTTACCGGTCTCGTTCATCCTGCTCCTCCTCCAGACGCTCCAGCTCATCCAGCCGTGCCCACAGCTCCTCTTCCTTCAGCACTCCTTTACCATTTCCTCCATCTAGACTCTCTTCCTCCTCCCCCTCTTCCTCAAAATGCACCACATACTCCTCCTTAGGCCTGGATTTGGGCTTGTGGGCCACACGATATTTACCTGTCAAATGCGCATCAAACTCATTTGAGTGTACATGGTCATGTAGCTTACATGTTTACTGGTCCCGGTCATCCCCTCCCACCCACATTCTGGGTTCTAATTACATTTGATAAGATTTCAATTTTGAGATTTTCAGTCGTGGCCAAAAGTTTTCACAAAGTTTGCTGCTAAACTGCTTGTAGATCTTTGTTTCAGTTGTTTCTGTGATGTACTGAAATATAATTACAAGCACTTCATACGTTTCAAAGGTTTTTAATCGACAATTACAAGACATTTATGCAAAGAGTCAGTATTTGCAGTTTTGGCCCTTCTTTTTCAGGACCTCTGCAATTCGACTGGGCTCTCAATCAACTTCTGGGCCAAATCCTGACTGATAGAAACCCATTCTTATCACTTGTTGGGACTCAATGGAATTAAGATCTGGGGAGTTTCCAGGCCATGGACCCAAAATTTCAACGTTTTGGTCTCCGAGCCACTTAGTTATCTACTTTTGCCTTATGGCACGCTGCTCCATCTTGCTGGAAAATGCATTGTTCTTCACCTGTTGTTGGATTGTTGGAAGATGTTGCTGTTGGAGGGTGTTTTTGTACCATTCATGGCTGTGTTTTTGGGCAAAATTATGAGTGAGCCCACTCCCTTGGAAAAGCAACCCCACACATGAATGGTCTCAGGATGCTTTACTGTTGGCATGACACAGGACTGATGGTAGCGCTCACCTTTTCTTCTCTGGACAAGCCTTTTTCCAGATGCCTCAAACAATCGGAAAGCGGCTTGATCTGAGAATATGACTTTGCCCCAGTCCTCAGCAGTCCATTCACCATACTTTCTGCAGAAGATCCATCTGTCCCTGATGTTTTTTTTTGGAGAGATGTGGCTTCTTTGCTGCTCTTCTTGACACCAGGCCATCTTCCAAAAGTCTTCGCCTCACTGTGCGTGCAGATGCGCTCACACCTGCCTGCTGCCATTCCTGAGCAAACTCTGCACTGGTGGCACTTCGATCCCGCAGTTGAATCCTCTTTAGGAGACCATCCTGGCGCTTGCTGGGCTTTCTTGGACGCCCTGAAGCCTTCTTAACAAGAATTGACCCCTTTCCTTGAAGTTCTTGATGATCCTATAAATTGTTGATTTAGGTGCAATCTTAGTAGCCACAATATCCTTGCATGTGAAGTCATTTTTATGCAACGCAATGATGGCTGCATGCGTTTATTTGCAGGTCACCATGCTTAACAATGGAAGAACAATGATTTCAAGCATCACCCTCCTTTTAACATGTCAAGTCTGCCATTCTAACCCAATCAGCCTGAAATAATGATCTCCAGCCTTGTGTTCGTCAACATTCTCACCTGAGTTAACAAGACGATTACTGAAATTATCTCAGCAGGTCCTTTAATGACAGCAATGAAATGCAGTGGAAAGGTTTTTTTGGGGATTAAGTTAATTTTCATGGCAAAGAAGGACTATGCAATTCATCTTATCACTCTTCATAACATTCTGGAGTATATGCAAATTGCTATTATAAAAACTTAAGCAGCAACTTTTCCAATTTCCAATATTTATGTAATTCTCAAAACTTTTGGTCACGACTGTACACACAATCTTACAAGGAAATAACTTGTAGATTACAGGAACATCTCCTGTATAGTCCTGATCTGTCTCCCAGGAACTTCCATATTTTTCCCATCACATTACATTGAACAGGATACAATCTAAGACACTACTCTAGTGTATAAATTTACCTTTGGTAATTGCTTCCTCTTTTCCCACTTCTTCTTTGATGTCAACAAAATCTCCTCTACCCTGTAAACAGCACAGAGATGTGTTACTGGGAAACTTTTAATGAGCTGTATAAAAATTGAAGCAGTTGAAACACTTGCCATCTTTTCAAGATCTTCTGTGAAGCCAGCTCGGTCTTGAAAGCTCTTCACCACTTTGTGCAAATCATCAAGTTTATTCTTCACATCTAGGGGGGAAAATAATATTAATAATAATAATTATATATATATAATTTTTTTTTTTTTACGACACATGATGTGGACCCATTTGTTATGGCTATGAAAATAACTTCATTAAAAAAAAAAAATTAAAAAAAAAAAAAAAAAAAAAAACACACAATTTAACATTAACAAATTAGCAAATGTGCAAAAACCAAAAAGAGAAGAACCAATTATTTGGAATGCATCTTACGTTTCTTTCTGCGATCTACAAGCGTCTGGGCTTGCTTAGCTGAACACTTTGCGAACCAGTTGTCTCCGAGGAGAACCGTGAGTTCATTGGTGTGAACCAGCTTCCCAGGCATGAAAGCCAAAGAACCGAACGGTACCTGAAATGACAGATGGAGGTTATACACAATACCACTGTGCAATATACTGTAGAATACCACAGATTTCAGATATTTATGTAACTTATTTAAAAGTATCTCACACCCTACTCCATTTGATGTCAACCTTTTTTTTTTTGGTCATGCTGTTTTGTCTTGCAATTTGCATTTTTTGTTCTGGAAGCTCTGTCACTAAAACAAATTCCTTATACGTGCAAGCGTACTTGGCAATAAAACTCTTTCTGATTCTATATAAATTATTCCAAAGCCCTGTAGGAAGCAAATAAGATGCAACGGAGAAAAGATACATAAAAAAATACAATGTTCAACCCCTTTAAAAATGACTCAAATCTTAAAGCAGAAACAGATATAAAAAGAAAAAAACTATTATCCTTCTTATTTACCATAATATCGTAGGACAGCTTATCAGGCAAAGTGCTGAGGCGGTCCTGCAGACTTTCATAATCATTCTCCAGTTTTTTCCTGATGGTGATGAAAAACAAAAACAAAAAAAAAAAAGTAACACCGTAATTAATGATACTTTATAGTTTCCTATTCATAGTCTTTTATTATTTTTTTCCCCTTTTATTTTAAGGTCATGAGCAGTTGTCTAAGCATTTCACTGCATATCGTACTGTGTATGACTGTGTATGTGACAAATAAAATTTTTATTTTGAATTTGAAGTTATGTTATATATCGAATCAGGTTTATCAGTTTTTTATATAAATTCAGGCTAATTAAAAAAGAAAAATAATATTTTTTTTATTGGGAGATAATGCTTGTGTGTTCTTTGACAAGAGGAATGACACTCACCAGTGTGTTATTTGACTTTGACAGTCTTTCACCACCTGTTGTTGGAACAGTGACACACATGCTGTTATAACAGTTGAACCAAAGGAGATTTAAAAAACACTTCCATTTCCATGAAACAGCTGCTTCAGACACAGGAGCTTATTACATAGTGAAGAGTGCAAAACCACAGAAACTTAAAAAAAAGAGTTAATAGCTTTTAAATAAGTAATAGTAAAGAATATAAAATTAAAATAATAAAGACAAAATCACCTCAAACAATCCCTGTTAACATCAATGCCTTATTAAAGTACTAGATTTAAAAACCAAACATCCTTCCCTTATGTATTTTCTACCAACACAGATTAAATATGACCAAAACTCTGAGCCCATGTGATTAAATTGATTATTTAACACAACAGAACTTTTGAGGGGTCAGTTTTCGATTCAAAATCAGGTTACACGTTTTAATTTATTTACCCAACCCTATTGACATTTATAGGTCTTAATGAATGGTCTAGAGAAATTCCTTAAAAAAATAAAAAATAAAGAAAAAAAGGAAAGAAAAAAAAATACAGCCGGAAAAGTGTTTTACAGTCTTAGAGCTTCTTATTTTGAGTTTGTGGGCAGTTGATTTGCACCTAATGGAGTGTAAATCAGAGCATGCCAGAAATAATAATAATATTAATAATAATAATAATAATAAGAGATGACAAGTTTTGTTTAAATGAACACATGTTACACAGTATTCCAATGTTTATTAAAGACTTACTTTTAATATTTCAAAATCTATAAAAAAATAAAAAAAAAAATAAAAAAAAAAAGCTGCTTGATACTAATCAGGCAAACATTTCAGACAAACATTATTACTATTTACAGGAGTACCCCTGTGGGTAAAACAATGGACTTGAGAGGTTCAAACCATAGCACCACCAAGCTGCCACTCATAGGTCCTTGAGAAAGGCCCTCAACTGCTCCGATATATAAGGAGTTAAAAATGCAAATCGCTCTAGATAAGGGTGTCTGCCAAATGCTGTAAATGAGCAACTATTGAATGAAATAGAAAATATCAACGCCCTAAAATCAAATAGAATCTAACTGACAGTACACTTGTGACTGATATCTCCAGTCCTGTTGTGAATATGTTTGTTGGACTTAACTTCATGGTCCTGGGGGGTGTTCTTCGTACGTCGCTTGAAACATCCGGGATGAATTGACACATCTAAGATGAGATCATCGTGCTAATTACGCTCTGGCTAAGTCGGTTCTTCGAGCACACCTGTTGTTGATGATTAGTATGGCCGGATTGAGTTGTCTAGGATTATTGCGCGTTCGTGCGTCGGTTTAAAAGGCGATATGCATCGACAGTAGAAACACTGATCACAAGTCCTTTGATTGGTTGACGAAATGACAAAAGAACAAGCTCAATTTTTTTTGTAACACCTGTTATGCGCTGAAATGCTTCCCTGCCATGGATTCCCCCTCCTCACACACACACACACACACACACACATAATCGCTATCAAATATTATATTAGAACATAATATGCACATATGTTTTACAAATTACATGAGACAATAAAATAAAATAAGAAATATGAAAATAATTGTTGTATATGGAAAAATAGAAATATGAATATTTTTTTTTAAAACATGTATACTTTTATATTGTTTACTTTATAATAAAATTAGTTGTCCAATTTTTCATTATAAAAAAATTATTTTTATTATACATATATGTCTATCTATCTATCTATCTATCCATCTATATATATATATATATATATTTGCATATTTATAACGAACCCCTGAAAAATAAATGTGTTACAAAATAAACATTATACAAGAATTTGAATTAATGGTCTTGAGGGCTGTCTCGTGCCTAGAGTTTATTATAATAATAGAAAACCTATGAATTTATGTTCTAATATAATATTTGATATCAATTATATATATATATATATATATATATATATATATATATATATATATATATATATATTATGGCAAGCCGTATATATGCATGCAAGATACTTTTCTTTCCCCACGTGAGTCAGTCCACGTCAGCGCTCTTTAACCAATCAGATGTGACCTCACCATTTCAACCAATCATAACCCGGCAGGAGCGCAGCCTTAATCCTGTTTACATGAAATAAACCTGCTACCGAGCAGGTTCAAGCTTACGGACATGTTGCTATGACAACAAGTGCGAGATGAGCATCGGAGAACGAAACAATCCAAGATCAGGACAAATCCACAACAATCAAATCCAGCTAACTGAGTTAGCGACGTACGAAGAACACCCCCCTGTTATCATGTTTCTGCAGCAATTCTGAAAATATACATTCCATAATCAATGACCTAAGAACAAACCACATTGGAAAATGTATGACTTTATGAATTTTCCCCCTCTTCTCCAACAACAAGCAAATCAGACGGTGAATGCATTTCAGTACAACACCACTGCAACGCACTGATAAAAGTGAAACTCAATAAAGTGTGGAATGTTTTCTGGTCGTCACTGATGAACAACACTGTTTATGTTTATCATGGTACATATCACAGCCTCCTCCTGCTCTGACTGGTTTTCCCATCTTCGCAATCCTCTGCTGATTATTTAACATTAAAAAGATATCCAGAGCTCCAAGAGTAATGCAATGATTCTTCTGCTTTTCAGTGTGATATTTTGATTAAAGGGTCACTTCCTGAAAATTGTGTCCATTTCTCCCTCGCAGTGAACTTTCCATGCAGGAAGTCACTTTTAAATATACATTGCAACTACATTATCATAAAAGCTAAAATAACTGATAATTGTGTTACTTCAGCTTGCTGTTGTTGCACTTTCTGGTGTAGCCAAGAGAAGGTACTCTGAAAGCATTGTCACATTACATAATTCATTGTACTTCATCTTACATACCACTTATTCTGGGTACAGGGTTGTGGGGGGACTGGAGCCCAACAAAAATATACATGGGGCACAAGGAAGGGTACACCCTGGACAGAGTGCCAATCCATTGTAGAGCACGCACACACACACACAGGGCAATCTGGCAATGCCAATTAACCTAATCTGCATGTCATTGGGCTGTTAGAGGAAATTGGAATACCCGGAGAAAACCCACTAAGCATGGGAACAACATGAAATCAGACCCGAGACGGAAATCGAAACTCGACCCTGGAGGTGCCAACCATTATGCCCCCATGCCACTATATAAATAAAACCGAATTGAATTTCATTTTCCCCCACAAGTGTGAATGCAAAAGCTGTGGCAGGCAATCTTCTCCATATGTCCATGGGGTCACTTTTCCATGAGGAACCAAAAATAGGTACACAAACTTTCAGTGGGTGGCTACAACCATTCACGGACTCATCGTCTATACCACTTTACCCCGTATACAGGGTTGCAGGGGGTCTGAAGCCTATTCCAGGAGACATGAGCCATGAGGAGGGAGACCCCGGACAGGGTGCTAAGCCATCGCACGGCACAAACTCATTTACACACTACGGGCAATTTTTTGGGGGAAATCAATTAGCCTAATCTGCATGTCTTTAGACCCGGAGTATCCGGAGGAAACCTACAAAGCACAAGGAGAACCTGGAAACTCTATGTACACAGAGGCGGGAATTGAACCTGCCCGGGAATCGAACCCGAATCCTGAAGGTTCCGAGGCGACAGTGCCAACCTCTATCCCACCTTGGAGCCTTCACATTTCATAATGATTTCATTTCTATTTCTGATTCTGTAAGGCTGCTTTGCAACAATGACCATTGTTAAAAACTGCTATATAAATAAAACTAAATTGAATTTAATCCACCCCCCACTAGTGTGAATGCAAAATCTGTGGCAGGCAATCTTCTCCATATGTCTATAGGGTCACTCTTTCATTAGGAACCAAAAACAGCTACGCAAACGTTGAGTGGGCAGCTACAACCAATGTTAGATCAATTGAACTCTATATATTCTTCTAATTACGTAGAGATTATTTTTCTTGGGTAAAATACGGCATAAACAATGTGGTGATACCTTTATTTAAAAAAAAAATTATATATATATATATATATATATATATATATATATATATATATATATATATATATCCTCCCCCCTCCTTCAATGTAGTGTTATTAACATGTAAATAGCTGTCTGAAAGAAAGCCTGAATAGCGTTGGCGTCATCATGTGGCGACCCAGGCAGTAGGGCAACCACGAAAACACGTGATATAGAACGCTCTAGAAAGCACGAATGTTTCTGTTTATTTTTTTTTGAAATTGTAGCCTTTTATTGTGGAGGCAGATGAACAGATTAGTGCTATAACCTCACCGTCCTCTAAACAAGTCACGTAGACGTACAAGTAGGATATCCAGTCCTGTACACACGCGCAGTCGTGCACCAAACGTAACGATTGATAAATGTATTACCTTTCTGTGCTCCTCTTTTAATCTATCCATGCCTTTAGGTAAATCACTGCTCATTTTCACTCTACCCGCCATGCCTTTGTTGAGAAATCCTTGTAAATATCCAACAACAATAACAACACTCAGGGGTTTGAAGTCCTATAGAAATGTTTATGAATGGCGTTGAAAGTATTCCTGCGTCCTGGTCGCCTTTTAGTCATCAACGAAGCAGTAGAGGGGATCCAACTCAAGATTGAGACCATTTCACCCTTGCATTGTACAGGATCGAGCTTTTCTCCAAAAAATTGTATCCCGCTGGTTGCGTATTCTTCCAAATCGTCAACAGCACTAAGCCACCTGCGCCATGTTTGTCTCCTCACAACAGCACCACAGTTAAAAGCCACGTGACGCGACATCGAGGCGTTTATAGGTGCGTTCAATTTACGCAGATCAAGTCTAGTCAATAATCTACCGTATGTGCAAACCAAAACATCTTCAACATACAACATATTCTTGCCAAGCCTTTATATATATATATATATATATATATATATATATATATATATTTTTTTTTTTTTATATTATAAAAATATTATATTTATTATTTTTTTTATAACTGTGTTTGCAGTGCAAAATAATTGGACAGACGTCAGTGATCAAATTATATCCATCCATCCATTTGATTTATGTCGATTTTATGATCATGGTGGGACCTCCAGTCAATATTTACACACTATGGGCAATTTGAGAACGCCAATTAACCTAATCTGCATGTCGTTGGATTGTGAGAGGAAACTGAAGTACCTGGAGGAAACCCACCAAGCACAGGGAGAACCTCTATACACACAGACCAAGAGGCGGGTATTGAACCCGAACCCCGGAGGTGTGAGGATACAGTGCTAAACCTTAAGCCACTGTACCACCATATATGGATATAAAGGATATATGGATGATGTAATTACAAAATAAAGACCAGGCAGTTATAGATAATAACCAATACAAACTGTAAACTAGTTTTAACTATATAGCATGTTCACACACCAAGGCAACACAATGTGCTTCACAAAGACAAAGCAGTATAACTTTAAAAAAAAAACCTATTAACATAGCAAGGTTGAAGGAATGTGCAGGAGAAAATGGTGATTGTGATTGTGTGGGGGTGGTTTGCACAAAGTAAAAGTGAAAGTATTGTGCAATTCTAACTCTGAGGGTTTATTTAAAGGCAGAAGAAAACAGAAAGGCTGACTATGTTTGGGATGGATCTTCTGTCCTCTGGAAGTTGCTTTTAATTATGGGTAGCATACCAGCTAATGTTGTTCCTCTCGGTTTGGTTCTAATTCTGTGCACTATAAGTAGATCTGTTCCCATAAATCTCAAATAAAAATCTTATTTGCCGCATGCACAACCATACACAGTATGACATGCAGTGAAATGCTTATACAATTGTCCATGACATGAAATGGAAAGATAGAATAGAATAGAAAGATTTCACTTCAATGCAGTAATAAGTCACTAGAGAATAAAATTAAACTATGGACATAATTTCCAATAAAGAAAAATCTAATAAAATAAAAATTGGTTGGAATATACAAATTCACAAAAGGCATTGGTGGTACGTTACACAGGAGAAAATGTAATTATAAACTGATATATATATATATATATATATATATATATATATATATATATATATATTCGTTAAGCATATCTGAGATGTATTTTGAGATGTATCATCGTTACTGAGTGATTTGTATAGTTGTAGCATCAGGCTAAAATTAATTCTGAAACTTCCTGGAAACCAATCTAAACATTTTTGTACTTAACCATGACCATTGTTAAAAGCGCTATATAAATAAAATTTTATTGAATTAAAGGACATGGCCCAGTTAAAAAGAATTGGGCAACAGTGAATTTGTAAAATTTGAAAAGTGGTGTCATGTGGGTTATTTATTTTTGTATGGTAACATACATCCTTATGAAACAGGAAGCTGGAGTGGTGTGCTCGATGTTAACACAACACCAACAGCCAATAGCTTCAGAGATATGCCTCAGCCCTAACAAATATTAAAAAAATATTGTGACCAGGAGAATCTTGAGGAAGCAATTTATGTTTTCAGTTTCATGAATCAGTTTTCCCTGATTAAATAAAGGCCATATAGAGACTTTTGTGACAAACTGTATATACAATAGTATTATATTGCTGTCCATAGCACTAAAGCATAAGTACAAAATAGGCACAAATATATACATATATAGTCGGTGTGTTAAAGGGTAGATCTTTGTGTTAAGGCTCCGACTGCTGATCAGAAAGTCATGGTTCAAGCTCTAGCTCTAACAGGCTGATGCTGTTTGGCCCTTGAGCGAGGCCCTTAAATCTGTCTGTCTGTCACTGTATCCTGGAGGTGCGAGGCCACAACTCTAACCACTAAGCCACTGTGCAGACTGCCTGGAATATGTGGAAAAAAATATTTCACTGTGCAGTAATGTATATGTGACAAATTCAATTCAATTCAGTTTTATTTGTATAGCGCTTTTAACAATTGACATTGTCTAAGGGCAAATAAGGGCTTAATTCAAAACACTTTGTAATGTGTGTATAGAGAACATTTTAGAACATACATCACTGTCGCTAAAATTATTATATCATTATATGGATTATTTATGATGATTTTCTAACCCTGTTTCCTGCACTTTTATTTTGAAGGGGGAAAATGTTTATTTGTATGTTTAACGGCCATGTTGGATCACAGTGTGGACGAATAAGTGAAGACAGAAGAGGTAGGCTCTGAATATGATTTTTGAAAGATTAAAAAAAAATAAATATTCATTACTCGGTCGAGTACTGTGTTTATGGGTGTTATACATTTCCCCAGGCAGACCGAGGAAGCTGCGCTGATAATGAACAAACATACGAGGACATTTCTAGCTTGCATGCTAAGAGTCAGGACTGATTTGTCCTCCAGCAGCAGGACTTCCTGTCCGTGTCCTCAAAGATGCACTGTACCTATACGGGCTCAGTCCACCGGAGTGAAAACGCGCTCGTATCTGCAGTATGTTAAAAGGAAAATAATTGCACCCAAAGCTCCGCCGTACAGTCACGTGTGTCAGGTCGGAGACCCGGTGCTGCGCTGCAGGGCTGCAGATGTGGAGCCGGAAGCTGTACAGGGAGCGGAAGTGCAGCGCGTCATTAGCACCATGGTAACGGTGATGCGCAGGCTGAAGTGTGTGGGACTGAGTGCGCCGCAGCTCGGGGTTCCTCTGCGCATCGTCGCGATGGAGTATTCCGAGAACATGCTACACGAGAACCCTCCGGCTGCCATCGAAGCCCGCGGTCTGGTCGCAGTGCCCCTGAAGGTCTTCATTAATCCTCAGCTCCGTGTGCTGAGTGGACACACTGTCACCTTCCAGGAGGCCTGTGAGAGCATCTCGGGCTTCTCGGCTTCCGTCCCACGTTACACCTCTGTCGAGGTCTCAGGTGCCAAGTCTCATGTTCTCTTCACACTTCTTTAACCTGGTCAGAGTCTATACCAGGAACACATGCTAAATGGGACACCAGTCCATTCCACGTCAGAAGGGCTGTAGCTATCAAATATTTTAGTAATCGAGTATTCGACCAAAAATGTAATCAATTAATTGGATAAAATGTACTTTTGCTTAATTAAACAGCAATGTAAAATATATAAGAGAAACAAAGATTAATTGGTTTTCTTTTTAGGAAAAAAAACTTTTATTTTTTTTAAATGCATACAGCATTTTATAAAAAATAATAATAAACATTGTCATTATTCACAATACAAGGAATAGCTTAAAGTTGACTGAGATGAATTAAGTGCATTACAGTGTCATACATTATTTTAAAGCCTTATCTCAGATGCAAAAATTGAAAAGGTAATTCAAATGCCAAACGCCCTACACGTCAGCATGCACACATTCTGGCAGCACAATGGCTTAGGCTAATTGGTGTTCCCAAATTGCCCGTAGTGTGTGAACATGCATGTGTTGACCAGAGGTCAAATGCATTGGTCACCATTGGCCTCCACAGGCACACCCATGTTTACACACCTTATTATCCACAACATATATGAGGGTGAGTCAAAAATTATTTGCAATTCAGTTATAATAGAACGTCTGTTGGTCGCACTCTTATTAACACTTCCCCAGTCATTGCTGTGCAGGTGTGAATGTCTTGCATCAGTTTATTAGAAGCTGCGGTGTGAGCAAAAATGTATGCCCCATTTGTGATTTGTGCGAAAGAAGAGCAGCATGCGGCCCGTATTGGAACATTAACAGGAAAGAGGTTCAACAATCAAAAGCGCTCATTACAGTGAGGTGCTTATTGAAGATCCGAAGCATAAATTTTGGATTAAATGCAGAGGAGTGCTGTCTGAGGGCGTTGTATCTTGTATGACAATGCATGTTCGCATACTTCTCCCCACACTGTCGACACTCTGTAAAAACCTTCTTGATACATAAGACTCTCATCTGTCTGGTCCCCTAAAAGCGGCCCTAAAAGGACAATGATTCACTTCTTACAGAGGACAGAAGACAGCGGTGCATTTGTAGCTCGCAGCTCAGCTTAAAACATTTTTAACGTGGGAGTATAAAAGCTTGTTGACAAATGGACAAAGTGTTTAAAAATATTATATTGAAAAAAATTTTATTTGTCTTTTCTAAAAGTTAATTAAAATATATTCTACAGCCAGAGTGCGGATAATTTTTTTAATCACTCTAAAAACTTGCTAGAACTTGGCCTGACTGCACTAAATTGCACCCAAGGTGTGAGTGAGTGTTTGTGAACGTGTGCATGTGGTGCTGCAATAGACTGTATTGATCTTACTATGACACAGAAGCTCTAAAGCTTATATCAAGTAGAAGGGTCATTTCCAAATGAAGCCTTGTGTTGGTTCCCTGAGAGTCACTTAGTCATTTAGGAAAACTTTTTTTGCACATTTCACAATGAACTTTACATTTACTTCTTATATAATACATAAAGAAGGAAAATGCACACAATCGTTTGGTTTATATTAGTGATCTCAATTTATCTCAAACTCTAGTGTTATTGTATCTCTATTTTCTTTATTGTGTTTTAATCATCGATTTGTGTATTGAATCCTTAAAACTGACTGGCGGATTTATCTATTCAGTTTAAATATTCCAAACAGTGGCTTGTTAGTTGTATTCATAATATATGTATAAAAAAAGAAAGTAGGAAAGAAAAGGACTTCTCTCGTCTCATGGCCAATGCTCGTTAAGTGTTTTATGAAGATGAACTGATGAATGGTAACTACAACTACAGCACTAATCTAACTAGTGACTTAACCTTCTGATAATGTTTCTTTTCATAGGTCTGAATGAAAAAGCCGAGCCTGTCACCTGGCAAACGAGTGGCTGGCCAGCAAGGATACTACAGCACGAGATGGATCACCTCGATGGAATTCTTTATGTTGACCGCATGGACAGTAAAACGTTTATTAATATTAACTGGGAGGAATACAATGAATAACTGCATTAAAAAAATACTTATTGTTTGAAACTTTTTATTTAATTATTACATAACTAGATAACAGAACTTTCTAATTTTATAAAAAGTGCAAGTAAAGGATCCAACAATATCAGACATTTAAACCACCAGAAAATTTAGTCCATAATCACACAAAACCTTGATTTAAAGTGTTAGCTAAGGTGAAAATTACTGAATGGATCTTGGGAGGGGAGGGGATGCAACACCGTGAGGGGTGTGTGTGTGTGTTTCCTCAAGCTCAGGAGAGCAGTCTGGAGAAAACAAAATGAGAAAACAAAAAGGCCATCAAAATATATCTTAATTGAGGCAGCAAATGCACAATTGTCTTGTATTAAACTCAAGCTTCAGAGCCGTTAAGAAGCATATCAGTAGTCTGATAATATTAGCTGTTTTTTTTTTTTACAACAAATACTATGAAGCAACACTTTTTTAAATACCAATAAGTCAGTGTTTGTCTGTCTAGTAAATTCAGCTACTATAATTTGGCCATATTAACAGTGAAACTCTGGTAAAGTGCTTTTAAAGCAGCTAGATAAATATAAAAGTTGTTAGTTATTCTTTTAAACAGGGGTGTTCTCAAAAGGCATGCCGCATACGCAGTCCAGGGGGTCTTTAAACCAACAATTTTTGCAATGTTGTGCGCAGCAATACCTACATAAAATGTAAAGCTCTGAGTCTGAACATGCGTAGCATGTGTACTTAAGATCCTGCACTTTATGTTTTCTTTGGCACTGATTATCATGACAGGAAAAGGTATGAAAAACTCTGCAAGTCAGGCAGGCAAACTTTTTCTCTGCGGATGTACAGCACTGGTGCAAAGGCATAGGCTTGGCTTGGATTGACTTTTTGCTGCCAAGCAGATATTCCACATTGTGTTCAGATATCTGGCAGCTTTTTGCATCATTACAAAAGATATTGTGGGATTTGTTACATGTATGGCAGATTATATAGTCTGTATCTTCAGCCGTAATACATGTATGTGTGGTCACTTTGCTTTCAGCTTCAACTGGCTGCACCCGTCCTGTGTTTTGCACATTGTGACGTGCATAGAGACATCTTGCACCTTCCTCACATTGTAGGTCATGGATATAATGACAATCATGGCACACAGAGAAGACATCGTTGCTGGGATTGTTTATACAGCTGTGTTGCTTCAGACCATCCTTTGCTGTTTTTTCCCAGTGTTGTGTCTGGTCCTGTCTGGACTGAAATATTGTATGCATCGTGTGCTGCTGCGCAAAAACAACCTCATGATCTTGCTCAAAGCACCTCGTTAAACCTGGACAATCCACACTATGAATTTCTTGGCAGCGGAGGCATTGTTTAGGACACGGGTCATATGACAAACAGTTACACACATGGTGTCCTTCATTTGCTGCACTAAGCTGGGCATTAAACATTGTTGTAAACTGTCTGTCATTTTCACATGGCTTTAGACCTGAATCAGGCTTCTTTGCCACTGGTTTGATTTGACAGGTCAGGGATGAGACAGCGATATTCTGTGCCTTCTTTTCATTCCTCTCTTTGTTTGAGTGTGAAGTGTTACTGCGGGACACCTTATGTGGTAAAGGCTCTTCACTGGGTGGAATATAAGGAAGGCTCGGTGGGGAAGCCATGTGACTTTGATCTGCCAGATACTCGTCAGTGTACAGATCTAGAGTTGGATCTAGTGCTGATGGTGTATCAGAGGGAGCAGGCTCCAGCTTTCTCTTAGCACTATCCAGTGCTGTTTGAAAAGTGCAGCCACACTTTCTTTCCTGAATGAGTTGGAGCACACACTCCATGCTGCCGTCCAAGGAAGCCACAGCAGTAAGTAGCAGCCGGCACTCTATACGAGCAGTGAAGAAGCCATACGCCAGCTGGAGATGGGCATGTGAATGAACTGGTTTTGTGGTTAATCTCAGCTCCTCCTCGTCATTGCCTGCCAGCTGGTAACCAAGTAACGCAAACAGCTCTTGAGCTTGCTGTGCCGTCAGAGCAGGCTTTACACAGTGCGTGAACATACCTGAGAACATCTAAAAAGAAGGAAGTTGGATTCTCAGATTAGACCTTACATATAAAACAAATTGTAAAATCAATCTTCTGTATGCCATTTCAAACATGTCAACAAATCAGCCTACCTTCACCACCTTGTACTCCTTCCGCCATGGGCATAAATAAAGATTTAGCGCTGCGAGCTCGAGAACCTCGAACGCCTTAACGAGACTGTTAAGCCTGTTGAAACTCAATGTGTGTTGTGATGCTTGGAGTGAGGCTTCGATCACCGACAGTGTGTCTAGCCCAAGCTGAGAGTAGACGTTCTGAGGACTGCATTCTGACAGAAGCATCTCAACTTCCTTACACAGCTCTTCTTCTCGGCACACCAGATCCCACTCGCCTTGTTGAATTCGACGGTCCAGGCTTAACTGATAAATTTCCAAGCAACCAATCCCGGTTTTTCTCATGCCAGCACTCATACTGAAAACAGAACAAAAAACTTTTGAAACAATTACATTAGAAAAAAGTATCAGCATCCTCAGGGCTGATTGTTTATACAGATAGTACAACAGCTTTAAGAGAGATTTGACAAAACATATCAATCATGGACTCAGTAATCACAACATGACTTTGTATTACTTTGTGTAACATTTAAAAGAAACTCGACCATCCAACTTACACAGCTAAATTACAGTTTTATAAAATTGTGTGACGTCATAAAATGATGCGTAAGAACATAAGAAGTTTAGCCAAGTGTCGTGGAAGGTTAACGATATAAACGCAGGTCCGCTCGCCGACAGACAAAGTGAAAACGAAAGCCGTTTTAAAATCTGGATTAGGTTAAGAACTAAAAATAAAACTATATTTGTAAACAACCTCGTAGACAGCTCTACGTTACAAATGTTACCTTTCTAAATGTTATATTTAAAGCAGTCATTTTTCCGGTCAGTACTTTCCTGTCGAATAAACAACTATTCAAAACCGGACTAAATACTATACTTTTACATTTAAACTCATAAAACTTATTAACAAACCTGATGTCGGTAAAACTTCCTTCAGGTTTAGGGGTTCAAGCTGAGTTGTATTAAAACACAAAAAGTTTGACCGACAGCGCGTCTCACTCGGTAACCGAGGCTGAACTGAAATCCGAAAAACAGCTTCTACTAGACGCAACTTCCGCAAATGACGTCACATGGCAACTCGGAATTTCCCAACTTCTAAACTCCACAGGAGAGCGTTCATCCGAACTCCAATGTCAGAAAGTCTGATTTCTTTTCTTCCGTTCTCACTCTCTGTAAGCTTAAATGAAACAGTTGTTTGGTTAATGCTTACTTTTATTTTATTTTAATTCATATCATGATTCACTGTGGATAGCAATTTGATAAAAAAAAACTTAGCAGGATTTATAAAACATAATAACCTGACCTCCCACAGTCCAAAGACATGCAGATTAGGCTAATTGGCGTTCCCAAATTGACCACAGTGTGTGTGTGTGTGTGCTCTGCGATGGATTGGCACGCTGTCCAGGGTGTACCCTACTCGTGCCCCGAGTCTCCTGGGATAGGCTCCAGGTCCCCGCGACCCTAAATACAGGATTAAGCGGTATAGAAGATGAATGAATGAATAACCTGACCTAAAACATAGGGCTAATTATTATACAACTTAATTAAACTTTGCTGTTATTTCTTGTTTT